>JAYMTH010003333.1:0-11061 GCA_036897465.1 Pelargonium australe | reverse complement strand
ACTGTGCACATATATATTTGTATTCGTAGTTCTTTATATTTAAATATTTGATTATAATAGTCCAATTCAGATTAATAATATTTTCTTACTATAAGTTTTTATTTCCCGTGCAACGCACGGGATGAAAACTAGTTATATTAAAAAGTATAAATTATAATCTCACACAACGACACAATTGCTACATTTTGAACAAATTTTGACGCAAATGAACATTTTTCGCATTTTTGTTCAATAAAAATGAGTACCCCCAACAACTGAAAATTTCCCATTTTCACACACAATTGATGTCAAGAGCCAACGAGTAATGTGTTCGTTAAACATTATCTATTGCATGAACATTTGTTTTAAAGATAATATCCATTTTTATTAAAATTATGACAATGATAGTTTAAGATATGGGTGGAAACTAAATTAGATTTCTCTGACTTGTGGGGAAAATTATATATTACATAATCAGAACATGCAAAGTCATAAAATTATACATTACATAATCACAACATCTGCATATGTGTGGAAACTAAATATATTACATAGAACATGTGTGCAGCAAAATTATATTTACTATTTACAAACTCTTTTGTGATGATATCAACATTTTTTTTTTCCCAAATACAAAAAAAAAATAAATAAATAAATAAATAAAATGAAATAACCGTTTAGTTGTTATTGAGAACTATATAGATGAAAGGTTTTATATAAAGCGTTGAAGGGCTAAAATTTAACCGCCTCCAATTTAATTTTGCAACACTTAATTGATTCAAATTATTGATAATTATGAAATTAACAGTTGGTTGAAGTGTTAAATTGCATAACATGCCGGTAAGAACTTACATAGCATGAGATGCAAAACTACAACATAATTGGAGTCATTTTGTCTAAATGAAGAATTTTTCATAAGAGCATAGGATTTAAATAAAGTGCCAAAATAGAAAATAAAATATATAAAAAACAGAAAGGAAAACAAAATCAAGGCAGACCAAACTGATCCATATTTGAACTCTTGGGCTATGGTAGTATCCAGAAAGAGGAATTGCTTTCTGAAATGTTCAAAACATTGTTCTGTCCAATCCTCTTTTGCAATAAAAGCTTTAAAAAGAGAAGAGAAAATAGTTGCCCACTCTTGCAAAGTAGATGCTATCCATTTGCCATGTCCTGCAAATATGCTCATTTCTGCAAAAAAATAATAAGATTGAAATCAAAAGTTATGGTTTTTTTTATCGGGATTTGCTTGAAAAAGAACTAGTCCAAACCCGACCTGCAAGACGTACGGGTCCAGGAGTGTAAATGAGCCGAGTCTTTGATGAGCCGCTAAATATTAGGCTCAAGCTGAACTAGAACCTAGGTTTAAAATTGTTTGACAAACAAGCAAAGCTCAAGCAGAGCTTTTTGAGACTAGGGTTATTAACTTTTAGTTAATAAATATTATATTAACTATGTAGGTATGTGCAATGTTACAAGATTTATCGATTTTTATGCTTACTGGCATTCACTAATGCTTTTATTTTCAAATTTAATGAATTTTAATTTATGAAAATTGTTACTTGAATTTCTGGTGTCAACGGATTCAGAACATAATTTGTCAACACTTACGTCTGCCGCTGCAGCAGCGGATGCAGATTCGGCTGTTGCAGATTTAGGCTCCTCACCTTTGAAGTTCTCATCACCTGCAATTGAAGCAATCAAAACTACGATTTTTTTATTTTAAGTACCCCATCCGTCCCAAAATAAGTGTCTTACTTCACTTACATTTTTTTTTCTTCCAAAAAAGGTGTCTTGTTTTCTTTTTAAAAAGTTAGTTATGCATATAATTAGGTAGTTAGTATCCCTTAATTTTGTTACCACATTTGCATGAGGTGAAAGAGAATTGTTTTCTTAAAATAGAAAGCAAGACACTTATTTTGGGACGGATGGGGTACTATACTATGCGAAATCTACTTTTATTTTCCTCTTGTTATTTACCTGAAGAAGAGAACGGATTCATACTAGAGATCTCGAATCTCAAAACTACATTTTTTTTACTCAAAGTACTATACTATGCCAAATCTACTTTTCTTTTTTCTTTCTACAAGTGACCAAGAGATAACAAGACCTACAACACGAGTATATTGTTCTTTTCACGTGGATCTGCAATGTAAATTGTTTTATGGTGCAAGTAACATTCAACTTTTAAGTTATACATTACCTCCGTCTTCAGGCAAATCAGAGGTCCAGAGAGTAAGGTTGTCTCTCAAAAGCTGCATGATCAGGGTGCTGTCCTTGTACGATTCCTCACTCAAGGTGTCCAACTCTGCAATTGCCTCATCAAATGCTTGTTTGGCCAAATGGCAGGCCCTGGGAATATATTTTGGTGGCAAATTTATATTGTCAAATCAAGAACTGCAGTAATGAATAGGATCATTGCACAGACTACAAGAGTTGTACCTTTCAGGAGAATTCATTATCTCATAGTAGAAGACAGAGAAGTTGAGAGCAAGCCCAAGGCGAATCGGGTGGGTTGAAGGAAGATCCGTGTTTGCAATGCCAGAAGCAGACTGTCATGTAATAGTGTGAAATGTGAATAGAGCATTATTAAAATTATACACACGCTGCACATTTGACAAGGTGGGTGTAAAGAAAACATGCCTCATAGCCCTTCAATGATTGCTCAGCAGCCTCTTTCCTATCCTGATCAGTCTTGAACTCAGCAAGATATCGGTAGTAGTCACCTTTCCTGAATTTGTGCAAGTCATAAGACATTTAGATGGGAAATTTACTATTTTCTAAAAGTTTAAAATACCGTAGATTATAGATACAGGCGCAGTTTGTTGGCATATACCGATATACATAAAAATATACATGATCAATAAAATTTATGTTTACTTTAACGTGTACGTGTGTGTGTGTGTGAAAAACAGGCCACACATGGTTCCTGAAGTCACATATCTGATCAATCTTTAAGGTGGAGAAAATCAGAAAAGGAAGTGTGCCATGCTTCCTTTCATGTGCACCACTAGTGGTACAATATGCTGAAAAAGTGGAAAATCATCTTTCCGAACACAGTTATTCTCCTTTTGGGTAACTTTTGGAATATATTCAATGCATATAGAAAATAATTTTTTTTAACATATGATGAAAAAAAAAATGAAGAAAAAGTAATTAAGAGGCATGGATTGAATATTACAAAAATTATTAAATTGACAAAATAACTCACATCTTGTAATAGAAAACTGTGGCTTCTCCGGTGGTGGACGAGGGAATCAGGTGCTTGTCTATGATGGTCAGGATATCACTGCATATCTTAGAGAGCTCCTCCTCTACCTTCTGGCGGTAACCCTTGATCAGTTTAACATTGTTCTCATTTCCCTTAGACTCTTCCTTCTGCTCAATGGAAGACATAATGCGCCAAGAAGCTCTCCGAGCACCAATAACATTCTTATATCCCACGGAGAGGAGGTTCCTTTCCTCCACAGTGAGCTCAACGTCAAGTTTTGCAACTGACTTCATGCACTCGACCATTTCTGAATCATCAATCCCATAATTTTTTTAAAAGGCCATAGGCACATAATACAATTATCTATCAAATAACCTTCCTGTTCTATAAAAATACAAAGAACTTTGCGCAACTAATATTACTGCCGTGAACATTCTGACTAAATAAATAGATTATATCAACTTCAACATAAGCCAAACTATTGAGAACCCATCCAAAGAAGGCAAATTCAGTTGAGGCAATTAATACCAAATTTTCATCCCCGAGTAATTAAATTAAATAGCTATCATTTCACTAATTAGTTCCATGCCCACTACAAATATAATTTGTGAATTCAGTTATACAATACAATCCCAATTAGAACATGTTCAATTCCAGAAAGAACATGCATGCAAAACAAAAACAATTGAAAGTGGATTCATCCTATGCTGTTGCTTATAATTTATATATCATTTTCAGTTCTTTAAAATACACTCTTTATCAAGATCCAAACAACACGAAACTACATGAACAGACAAAGAATGAGTATCACATCCACCAAGTGAATCATATCACATTACACTAAGTCCAAACAAACAGAATAATTTATCATATCCAGCTAGAAACTTCACAATACTCAAGATATCACCATACAAAAAAACAAGCAACAATGAAGATATATAAAATGTACATCACATCCAACAGTTAAAATTCAGCAATTACATCACATTTCATTGCATGTCCATACTATAACCAAAAACATCAAATCTAGCCACAACCTCCACATTTCTCACCCCAACGATCAAAGCAACATTGAAAATCTATAAAAATGTATATCACATACAACAGTTAAACTCAGCAATTACTTCACATTTTATTGCATGTCCACAAAATAACCAAAAACGATCAAATCTAGCCACACCCTCCGCGTTTCTCACACCAACGATCAAACCAAATTTGATGACCCGCTCGTAAAAGTAACCAATACAGCAACTAACCACCAAAATCAGCCATACGTCACTCATTTATCAACATTTTCCAGAAAAACAAACTCGAATTCAATAAACAAAAAAGCATCTAAAATCAGTAACTGAACTCCAGCGCATCAATTAGATCATCAAACAACGCCGATCGGCCGATCCACACTAACAAATACATAAATATCCACATACATTCAAAATAAACAACACATTCGAGTAAAGTCTTAGAGGATCGGTACCGTCATAGCGCTCGGCCTGCTCGGCGAGCTTGGCCATGTAAACTTGAGTCTCTCTCTCCTTCTCCGTCGACATTGTTGAGAGAGATCGGCGACGCAGAGAATGGAAGCAGCAAGAGCAATGAGAGCGAAAGAGGCGAAACGAGGACGGTTCAGAGAGAAATGCGAGAGTGTGTTGGTGAGAGCGAAGAACAGTGTAACCGAAACGAATAGAGGTGGGTTTCGGAGAAGATGGTCGGTATTTATATGAGTAGGAGGAGGAGTGAGGGCGTGGGCGTTAAAGGTCGAGCAAGTTTGGAGGCGAGTCAAAGATCGGATCTCAACCGTTGATTCTCTGGAAGGTTTTTGAAAGGGAGAGCGCGGAAATCGTGGTTGGTTTTGTGCGAGTCTGTCCAGTCAGCAATAGTAATTATTTTATTATTAATTAAAGTGTTTGGTTAATTACTAAAATAGTAATGCAATTTCCTTTTTGGGTTTAGGTGATAAATTGCATCTTAACGTCCGACACAACATGGACATAAATTAATTGCAAATTAGTCACATTAAATGTAAGACCTGTTGGAACATGAAACATGATCTATTTAATTATCATTTTTAGGGCTGGGCACCAAATAGGGCGGACCAAAAATAATGGGCCGAACCGGACCGAATACAATCCGGTCCCCGGTCCCAATATTTGTGATATTTCAGTCTTGGTCCGGTCCGGTCCGAGTTCAGACCGATGCTCAGCCCTAAATTCATCTTGACCGCATTTGTGTTTATAAACATGTCTTATTTATGTTAAACCGTTCAACATATTGCTAAACGTGTTAAATCGTGGAACACGCAATAAGCCTTTAGCCCGCCCGATCTGTCAGACAAGAATCGCTAGCTCCACACATCTATATTACTATGCATATAACAGTCTTTGGACATAAATAACCCTGAACACTTGTATATATTACAATTGCAGAATTCATTGACATTATTTTCTGTCACATAGATACATGAAAGATTCTTTTATGGCCAATTTATATATATATATATTTTCCTCAATGGCATTGTGATGGTTCAATACAAAGACATGAACAGCTAAAAAATCGAAATCGAATTAAGAAATAAAATTAACAAAAAATTAAAGTTGGAAGAAAAAAAAAACACTGGATGAATAAGTTGCCAACGAACAAATTGCAGCTACTGTGGCAAATCTCCTTGCAAATCTACAGCTTCCAGATTCTCCTATTACGGTTCCAGACAGCGACTTCAAAGCGTATATTACATTGCGAGAAGTGATTGAATAGGCTCGTGTTCTGGAAATGAAAGAAGTACATATAGGTTAGCTCTGGCAGTACGAAAACAGCGAAAAACATGAGTCGTTTGAGTAGAGATTCGATGCCTTTTATTTCTCGTGTTTTCTAGTAAACTTTGGAATTAATAGCATAACAGCTAATTCATCACACCCTAGATAGGCTGTATCATTCATATCGAGGGAAGAGTGTTTTGTAGTGAGCTCGGGAAATAATATCACAACAGCTAATTCATCGCTTCCTAGATGCGTTGTATCATTCATATTGAGCAACGGCCATTACCATGTTAGGTTCTATTGTGCATATGTGTTGGGTCGGATTCGTGTCAACATGACTCATTTAGTTGCCGAGTTAAATGTGTAGTGTTCGTGTTGGGCCGTACAACACGATTACTAAACATGTCGTGTTTGTGTTGACTCTCACAACACACAACCTTCAACACGGCACAAACACAACACGCACGTACGAATTACCAGCTTTAGGTGAGCCTATTATCGACATATAGTAGAACTTGTGACCTCAAGATCATGAGACAACAACATTGTGCTAAGGACCAAGCGCATATGAGATATATGACGTCGTCGTGCCGGTATTAGATAAATAGTAGTTGCCTAGTTGGATATTTACAAAGTGTGTTCGGAGATGTAGGAATTACCAGAGCAAAAATTGTACACTTGCTGGTGAGACTGTACCAATCATTTCCTCACAAACGGTTTTTGGCAAACAAGTAGACGCTGGTCACTGCCATTTTGAAGGTCAATGACTCTTGCTTCCCAGCGCATCTGTGTAGCAAGCACGCGTGCCGTATTGATAGCACCCTTTTTATCAGAAAGAACCACCCATCCCTGAGAACCATTCACAACAGTATATATTTCAATCCGATGTTCAATCAAACAAACAGTTAATAAAGTACTAAATGAGGTTCAAGTGGAAGCAATTATAAAAAAACGAGAAGCAGGGCCATGATAGAAACCTCAGGGCGTAGTATCCGATCCATCTCCAAAAATAAATCAATCAAACTGCACCTCTCCGATGCGATATGTGAGAGAAGCCCATTTGCGTGAAGCATGTCGTAAGTTCGTGGGTATGTGGGGAACGGTTCACACCTGCACACAAATGTAATCTTCATTTTTAACATTACAGAAATTTTATAAATGTAGGAAACTATACGCAACAACCCAACTCGATATAGAGATAAACATCACAAGAAGGGATAAAATTGAGCACATAAAAGAATCCCTCCTCGCATAATCTCTTTCAAAGCTTATTTTCTAAGATCTCCAAGAAAGCTGAGATCGAGACACCTATGAGAGTCTAGAATTATCTTTAAAAAAAATCACGGTTGTTGTCATTTAACAGAAACTAATGGCTTACCAATCATGCAAGACGCCCGCAAAACCTTGATCAAGTATGAGGGGAAGTGTATTATGAGCGCTGACAGGGACGACATTCATTACCCAAACTGATTTCTTCTCCTCCAAAAATGCAGCATTCAAACCCCCAAAATGAGCATTCATGTCCATTACATTGCGCAACATGTTAAACGGAGGCAATGGGTCTTCATCGCCAGGCCTCTTTGGATGGTCGGAGAAAATCAAGGGGGTAAGGAGAGACCAATAGTTCATTAAAGAAGATCTCCAAAATTGCATGTCTTCGAAAAAATCGTCAGGGCGAACTCCTGCATGATAACATGCATCAATATATATGCAAAACATGGTATAGGCAAGGAATTGAGAAGACAGACAGAAATCAAACTATACTAAAGATGATAGGGAACAATACTTACCATGAATATCTTCAAGCTCGGATGTGCTCAAGCTGGAGGACCTGTTCTGGACGGGAATCCAACGCTTGCTCTTGGTCCCACTTACACATCGTACAAGGGGCTGATAGTAGGATTGCTGCTCTTCTCTACAAAGTGGTATACCCTGTGAACTACACATTGTAAATAAAATACAAGCATTAACAGAGCCTTCATAGAAAGTCAATAAATAGACATTTGGAGAGCTCCACAAAGACATTCGGTGGCAGACCCAAATTAAAACTGTTCCAAATCAGTTCACAACAGAATTAGAGTTTAATGTCAGTATGACTATACTCACCGAGATCCACAGCAATTCTCATCTGTAGTTTTCTGCCAAATCAAAGTTTCCTCTTGCTGAGCTACAACACTCCAACATAGCTTATCGGTTAATTCTTCCATGGGTGTTAACAAGCTTCCCTTCCTAGTACTCACTGAACTTCCAAACGGCTTGCTTGAGGATGAAGTTAAAACAAAATAACCTCCGGGTTTGAGTACCCGATCCACTTCCATGAGAAACATCCCGTCTGTTTCATAGTGTCATGAAGCAAGATATGCATGTTCAGGTCCTCCAGTAAGCTCACAAAACTTAAAATCAAAAGTTGATAAAAGATAAAAATTCAAACGCATGTCTCCAACTATACAACTCAAAGCCTTCTGAATTACTTTGAATATTGTGGAATTTTTGTCTACTCAATAAGCTATACTTACGGACAACGTCCACGAAACCAATATGGATATTAAGGATGAAGTCATGGAATATTGCAACTAAACATCTTCGGAGGCCTTGATACGGGTTCTATTCCATGATAAAGTTGTATTGGCATTATCTTTCAATAGTTTACCTAGAAATTAAGTAGAAAACTTAACATTTTTTTACTAAAGATTCGACAAAACAGTAGAAGGTAAATATTTTCCGGCATAAAAAGCAATAACTGGTTAACGAATTATAACAACCTACGGGCAAGAAAGTATCAATCAAGCAGTACTCCAACTTGTTTATATTTTGTGGTGGCCAGAAAGGAAGTTCACGGGTATTCTCCTAATCTGATAGCTATGAGATGTAACAACAACAACTACAAAAGTACCTTGTTTGTCCCAAACAACACCACACTGAGCACAGTGAACCATGTCAAATGATAGAGAGGGATATGGAAGTTGTCTTGATCTGAAATTGCCTATCATTGCAGGAAGACCTCTCTCAAGAGCCAACTGAACCTGGCTTCCAGTTGCCTCGTATTCAGCAATGCAAACAGCCATTAACTTCAGTGATACTAAATGAGCTCCAAAGCTACCAAACCCACAACCAATATCTAACACGTTCCTGATCTGTGATTAACAAATTGAATAGTTAAACCAAATAATGGTTAGGATCAAAGGCAAACTGTAAGGTTCTTTAGAATCAAGGGTCAAGTGGGAATTAAATCATGAACTTTCTGCTTTCCGCAGAGGGCAATATAGCCAAGAATAACAAATCACATTGTCTGAAGCTTAACGATTTATATTGGACGATATAGTATTCTATTTAACTAATGACACTCTCAATGTCCAGGGACACTCAAAAAAAGGTAAAAGGGCAGAATAATATCAGCAAGCAGTAAAAGGAAAGGAAAGGAAAATGACTTACACCAGCTTGAAAAAATTCAGAATCGTTTCCTCCGAAAATCATCTCTGCAATTAGGCGCGAATAATCTTTGACCTCATCATAGATGGATCCATCCTCGGAGTGAAAAGCAATTTGATTCTCCTCTAATAACATCAACCTAGAGACAAAGATAAAGTCAGTTTCATACAAAATTGTACCATAATCATCTCCAAGAACAATGGTGGAACTAGAGCATCTTCCAAAAAAGATATGCATAAATGTTCATATAAAATTTAATCACTATCAGCTCGCAAGAAGGATACATCAAAAGGTACCTTTTGGTCATGCTTCCTGAAGAAAGAAACTGGTCTTTGGTAATCTTTACATTGCCACTCCATATTACATCCTTACCAACCGGCCATCTCAAAGGGGTCTTATAATCCTTCGGAGGACGAACCAAGCATCGCTCTCCTCCTCTTGACAATTCACAGTGCCTGTCAAACTCCTCTCCATCTTTGAACCCGGTCAACAAATTTGCTGTAACATTGTAACAAGGCACAAAATTTTCTCTTTCTTTGCCGCAATGCCGGAGCTCCTTCTCCCCGGTAGCTCCCAAAGAAAGAGACCTCAGCTCTAGAATATCAAAAAGTGCTTGCTCCTTTAGCCTCCTATAGTTTTTGTAAACATTGGGCACAGGGGCACGAAAACTGATGGGATCCAAGTCATTCGTAGAAGATGATGCCAATACCGTGATCAGTGCAAGTACACTAATGAGGCACAAGAACAACCAATTGAGTGGCAGTCTAGAGCCGAAAAGGAGAGATAGTTTGTTCAACCAGGAGCTTCTCATATCCAAATTGTGCAACTCCTTTTAACAATCGGATAATAAAAACTGCTTCCCTACGAGCATTGAAACAACTAAATACTAAATCTGATAACTCTTCCACCAAAAGTTACCTCAAAATCATCATAAATCAAACCCAACCCAGAGTACAACACAAGTTCAGATTAAGACGGCCAGATTCTACTGAGGAAAAAGCTGATTCAAGGAATTGCCCAGTTCATAAACAATCCGTTACTTGCCAGATACACAAACCAAACAAACACAATCCAATTCAATCACGATCCAGCAATGCCCAATTATGCTCCAGATCAACCTGCAAACGAAAGTCAAAGATTCTCCCAATCATTGCCCACACAATTAAGCCCCTGACCTCCTTTTTTGGCTCTTAAAAATATACAAAAACAACTAAAAACAACGGTTAATAATTGCACACCCACGCCCACGATCCCAAAAAATTCCATTTTTTCCCTCACCCCAACACTTTCTCAACAACCAAACGAATCAATTTCAACTTTTCACCCGAACCCAGATCTCAAAACGGAAAACAAAATGCTGGGATCAAACCAAAAACAGCAGAAACCGGTAAATTGTGCTGTGATTCAAAAACCCAGAAACAGAAAGAACAAAAAATCAAAAACACTAAGAGAACAAAATAAAAATCAGTAGGGTTTTGGAAAATCGTACCAGTAATGGTGAGATTCAGAGAAGCAATGTACGTATCAAGAGATAAGCGTCCAGCTTTTACGGATTCAGTGTTTTTTTCTGTGTAAGTTTCTATATATAACTGAGCGATGAGATCTACAGGCACAAACATTTAGAGAAAAAACCAACATTACAGAAGAGGAGGCAGAGAGAGACACATTAAAATAATAATTAAATTA
>JAYMTH010003332.1:0-11063 GCA_036897465.1 Pelargonium australe | reverse complement strand
TATATTTAATATTTATAAGTATATTCACTGAGCTCAACTATCGTCTCTCTCGCACCCACCAACCAACCATTTCTGCAACTCTCTCTCTAGAATCTTCCACTGTTCTCTCTCTAGAATCCTCCTATGGAGTCCACAGCTCTGTCGCGTATAGGCCTGGCTGGGCTGGCCGTGATGGGCCAAAACCTAGCCCTCAACATCGCCGAGAAGGGATTTCCAATCTCCGTCTACAACCGGACCACCACCAAGGTCGACGAAACCCTAGATCGGGCCCACAACGAGGGCAAGCTTCCGGTC
This sequence comes from Pelargonium australe, assembly GCA_036897465.1. Classification (NCBI taxonomy): domain Eukaryota; kingdom Viridiplantae; phylum Streptophyta; class Magnoliopsida; order Geraniales; family Geraniaceae; genus Pelargonium; species Pelargonium australe. The sequence continues at coordinate 10,769 of JAYMTH010003332.1, read as the reverse complement.
TCCGGCCAGTACACTCCTCGTGACTTCGTACTCTCTATTGAACGGCCCAGATCGGTCATCATCCTAGTCAAGGCCGGTTCTCCGGTGGACCAGACCATCGCTGCTCTGTCGGAGCACATGGAGCCCGGAGATTGCATCATCGACGGCGGGAACGAGTGGTACCAGAACACCGAGCGCCGAATCGGCGAGGCGTCGGAGAAGGGGCTTCTGTACCTCGGTATGGGCGTCTCCGGCGGCGAGGAGGGGGCGAGGAACGGACCGTCTCTCATGCCCGGCGGGTCCTACGAGGCTTACACTAATGTTCAGGACATTTTGACCAAGGTCGCGGCTCAGGTCGATGATGGACCTTGTGTGACCTACATCGGCGAAGGCGGCTCCGGAAATTTCGTGAAAATGGTCCATAACGGGATCGAGTACGGAGACATGCAGCTAATTTCGGAGGCTTACGATGTGTTGAAGAACGTTGGAGGCTGCTCCAATGAGGAATTGGCTCAGATTTTCGATGATTGGAACAGAGGTGAGCTCGAGAGCTTCTTGGTTGAGATCACTGCGGATATTTTCAAGGTCAAGGATGAGGAATTTGGTGATGGTTACTTGGTGGACAAGATATTGGACAAAACGGGCATGAAAGGGACCGGAAAATGGACCGTCCAGCAGGCGGCGGAGCTGTCCGTGGCGGCGCCCACCATTGCAGCCTCTCTGGATTGCAGGTACTTGAGTGGGTTGAAGGAGGAGAGAGAGAATGCTTCACAGGTGTTAAAGGGGGCTGGATTGAATGAGGAAATTGGGTCTGTAAAGAGTGGAATCGACAAGAAGAGGTTGATTGATGATGTGAGGCAAGCTTTATACGCTTCCAAGATTTGCAGCTATGCTCAAGGCATGAACTTGCTGAGGGCCAAGAGTGTGGAGAAGGGTTGGAATTTGAATTTCGGTGAATTGGCGAGGATTTGGAAAGGAGGGTGTATCATTAGAGCTGTGTTCTTGGATAGGATCAAGAAGGCTTATCAAAGAAACCCGAATTTAGCTAGTTTGGTTGTGGACCCTGAGTTTGCTAAAGAAATGGTGCAGAGACAAGCAGCTTGGAGGAGAGTCGTGGGTTTGGCCATTTCAGCTGGAATTAGCACTCCTGGGATGTGTGCAAGTCTTGCTTATTTCGACACTTACAGGCGTGCAAGGCTTCCCGCGAACCTTGTGCAGGCTCAGAGGGACTTGTTTGGAGCTCATACATACGAGAGGATCGATCGTCCTGGATCGTACCACACTGAGTGGACTAAGCTTGCTAGGAAGAATGTTGGTGCCCTCAATTGAGAGCCATTGATGAGCACTTGTGGTAATGTTTCAATTTGAATATTGCAAGCTGTATGTTTAATTCAGGATTCACCCTTTTGGGCAAAAGCAAAATTATTGGTCGTCTTAATAAGAAATGCATATGCCTTTTCGAGCCATTTCCGTATCTTTTGCTTGCAAATGCTATGAAATTTCAATACTTGGAACTTACAATTATTGGTTCAGCCTGAAGTTTTTTGCTCTGACTAAGATTTGCATGCCTTTTTGTGTCGTCGCTGTGTCGTTTGCTTGCAAATGCTATGGAATTTCATTTCTTGGAACTTGAAATCATTGGTAATGCATGCCTTTGTGAGTCATTGCCATGTCTTGGTTCAGTTTCAAGTTTTTCCTCTAACTTATCAATGCATGCCTTTATGAGTCATTGCCATGTCTTTTGCTTGCAGATGCTATGAAATTTCAATACTTGAAACTTAAATTTATTGGTTCAGTTTCGAGTTTTTGGTTTAAATGATCAACGCGTGCCTTTTTGAGTCATTGCCGTGTCTTTTAGTTGCAAATGCTATGAAATTTCAATCCTTGAAACTTAAGGTCTTTTGGTTCAGTTTCGAGTTTTTGCTCTAAATGATCAATGCTTGACCTTTTTTTAGTCATTGTTGTGTCTTTTGGTTGCAAATGCTATGAAATTTGAATACTTGAAACTTAAAGGTATCGCTTCAGTATCAAGTCTTTCCTCTTAATAAGAAACCTATATGCCTTCTTGGGTCTTTGCTTTGCCATGTCTTTTGCTTGCAAATGTCATGATATATCAATACTTGAAACTTAGTTTTGTACATTCGTATTTCGGGAACAGTGGTACTAATATTGCAGATAACGAAAGGAGAAAGATACAGTTTTAGAAACCTCCAATCTTGAGAAGTGGTTGAGTTCGTCTCACTGATGCAGAAGGCATTTTGCTTCCACCAACCCACAGTGTGAAGAACCAAATCTTCATCAGCTTGCCTTTCCGTCCCTTGAATCTTCTTCGTCTTCAAGAGCTTCACACGCCTAGAAAAGCTTATGCCTATGCCTATGCGTTTTGAATATGACCACAACCGAGAAATGACCCTGATCTTTAGAGTCACACACATTGGGCAAGCTCATTTCAGTGAAAAGAACCGACCCATTTGCTCCGAACTCTACACATGATTCGTCCGGGACATGAATCGAAATAGGCCTTCCCTCGGTGTTGAGGCTGATCTTTCTGATGATTCTTGAGCTCGGATTCGATGCATCCAAGACTTTGAAGCTGACAACAGAGGTGATTAAAGAGTACCCTGAGATTGCATAGTACTGAGTAGACCAATTACCCATATCTTGATACACTATGGCCAATCTCCTCACATGAGGCACTGGCAGAGTCCTTGGTGGAATATGGAAGTAGCTGAAATTATCTCCTCTTCTCCACAGTCTCCGGCGTCTGAGCTGCATGATAGAAACTTCAACGTCGGATAAATTTGCAGGGAAGATAGCTTTGTAGAGAGAAACCGAGCGTTTTGAGAGCAGAATCTTGAAGAAATGAATCTAAAGTTATGTGGTGTTGATGTATGAGATGTGAAGCAATGGGCAAGAAAGTAAGGTCAAGAACAACCAGATGCAAGTTGAGCTCATGCTTGTGTTTTATCAGATCAAGCAAGTTTTGGTTAAAAGCACAGAAGAGAATCAGAAGCTTATGCACAACAAGAGATTCATGAAGAAACTACATTTTTGGCGAACGCTTCATTTCAACGACGAGACTCAGTAATTGCGGTAAATTATCTAATGCTGCAAATACTTATTCTATGGTTTGCTGCCAAGGCTTATTCTATGGGTTTGCCCAAACTTTTTTCAACTTATGGGTGTTCACTGATTAGCCAGAAGTGCTTGAATAACCTGAGAGTTAACAGACTCGCCGGAACTGCTTGAACCTTCGCCATTGCTTCCGCCAACATCTTCTGTGATAACGGATTGAGATGTGATTGTTATCTTGGTGAGGCCATTTAAGAACACCCCAATGTCATCATCCGCCTCAGACTGCATGGTTCGTTCCTCACCATCGCGTACTTCCACAAACTCCACATTACAATTCGGATACTTTTGCTCCAGGAAACTCTTAATATCTTTCACATCAGCAGATTCACGAAGTTGTTCGCCTCGACTGATAACATGGACAGGCCTATCAGCAGAATCTTTGAAGACGGGGACATGGCCATTGATGATGAATTCCTCGTCTGGTAACACATCTCTCAATTCAAATGCCATCTCGAGTTTCAAAAATCAGATAAAATGTATACTCTGAAATTTACGATGAATATTCTTCAATGATTTTGATTTGAACTCTCCCTGGCGGTAGACTTATTTGTAGCTAGAAGTCATGCATTTGATGTTACATATTATATCACATACTTTTTACCCATCTCTCTATATGCACAAGTTTTATGTTCGTTGAAATTATTTAGGGTACAATTAATATGAACTAAATGCTTATAAAAAAATAATCCTTCCGTACCAAAATGAGTGTTCTCCTTTTTTTTTTGAAAAAAAAAAAAAAAAAAGTTAATGTGGTATATTTACTATTGTATCCCCATGATCATGTGTTGAGAAATCATAACTAACTTTTTATAGGTATATTATTTATAATTATGCATAACTAACTTGTGCATCCACTTCAACCAGTCTACTATAATTCTATTTCTATCATCATTTTTAGTCTCTCCTTTCTTGTCCGCATATTGCATTGGACAACCACACAATTTCGGCATTTCATATAATACTACATCACAATCATTTGGGTTGAATTCTAGGATCTGAGTTTCATAGCATGATCTGCCTGTCGCATATCGATCCAGCCAAGGATCATTGGGAGTCGAAGTCAATTGGTTAAGGTAAACATCGTGCTCCTTGGCCCATTTGCTATTCTCGTAGTCCTTGATTACATAAACACCAAACCTTTTTCCTTAAGAACTATACCTATCTGTCGTCGTACAATATCCAAAAATGAATGCCCGCAAGAAACCTCGACACTGTCCAAACCATCGGACAATATTACTTGAACTGGCTTAGGAATGATCCGGCACGAATTATCCCATGGGTTGAACCCAACAAACGTCACCGAACTATCCAACCAATAAACAATGCCATTGCAGACAACAATTTGTGCAAAATATTGCATCCTCTTAGTGCAAGCACCTGCCGGGCGCTGCAAAACAGACAAGGCCCACCCACCAGTCTCCGACGAGAAGACCTCCACCTCAACCCCTCCTCCAACTTCAGCTGCGGCAGGAACACACACCAACCTAAACTTGCACACAGGATTGAATTTGAAATCAACATTGATATCATTTTGTCCTTCGAAGGTTAACCCGACTCGAATGTGCCTAGATTTATGCCCGGGAAGGTCCTTACCTTTTGGCTGCACCGAGGTGGAGGCGGGAAGAGCCGGCCATTGCTTGGTTACAGGATTGCAAATGAAGTAATCACTGTGATCGTATATGCTGGGACAGCAAACGATCAAGCCATTCAGCTTCTAAAAAGGATGGGAGCACGAGATATTTGTTATGAGAAAACAGAAGAGAATATATGTTGAAATTTAACAACCGATTGATTCATTTATTTTGAATCTAAAATCACATGTGTATATTTTCAAGGTGAAGAGTGAGGAATTTGGTGATGGTTACTTGATGGACAAGATATTGGACAAAGCATATGCCTTTTTGAGTCATTGCCACATCTTTTGCTATCAAATGTATTGAAATTTCAATACTTATAACCTAGTTTTGTACATTCACATTTCGAGAAAAGAGAAACAACATTGCATACAATGAAGAACAAAATGAGAAAAGACACGAAAGATACAGCTCTAGAAACCTCCAATCTCGAGAACCGGCTGAGTTCTCGTCCCCGAAGCATAAGGCATTTTGCTCCCACCAACACACACATTTCGAAGAACCGAATCTTCATCAGCTTGCCTCTCCATCACTTGAATCTTCTTCGTCTTCACGAGCCTCGCAAAGACCATCCCAAAATAAGCAACCAAACCCGCCCCTAGAGAACACCCAATCACAACCCCTATAACCCAATAAAGCTTGTGCTTTCTCTTCCTTTTCTCCAACAAAACAGCAACCGAGAAATGCCCCTGATCCTGAGAGTAACACACATTGGGAAGCCTCATTTCGGTCAAAAGAACCGACCCGTTGCCACCAAACGCCACACATTTTGCCCCCGAACGAATCATTAAACTCGGGAAACGAATCGAAATAGGCCTTCCATTGGTGTTAAGGCTGATCTTTCTGATAACTCTTGAGCTCGGGTTCGATGCATCGAAGACCTTGAAGCTAACAACAGAGGTGATCAGTGAGTACCCTGAGATTGCATAGTACTGAGAAGACCAATTGCCCATATTTTGATACACTATAGCCAATCTCTTCACATGAGGCACAGGCAGTGTCCTTGGTGGGATATGGAAGTTGCTGAAACTAGCTCCTCTTCTCCACAATCTCCGGCTTCTGAGCCGGACAACGGAAACTTCCACGCCGGAGAGATTTCCCGGGAGGATAGCTTTGTATAGAGAGCCCGTGTGAGGCCGGTGCCGGACAAGCGTTTTGAGAGCAGAATCTTGAAGAAATGCATCTAAAGACTCAGTGGTGTTGCTGTGTGAGATGTGAAGAAATGAGCAATAGAGTAAGGCCAATAACAATCTGATGCAAGTTGAGCTCATGCTTGCTTCTGTTGAAGTCTCAGGGTCGATACTCGGTTGTTACGCTTGCTGATAAAAAAAATAAAAGAAAGTTGATCTCATGCTTGTGTTGTATATATCAGATTCAAGCAAGCTTCTGAGAATATTCAGCTTCTGTTGTTTGGATCATTTGTTGAAGATCATGCTTGTGTTGTATCAGAATCTTTCTCTTTAGTGGTCAAAGTGAAGAGAAAAACAGAAGAGAGAATCAGAAGGTTATGCAGGAACAAGAGATGTGCAAAGAAACTAGCTTTTTGACAAATGGTTCATTGGGTTTTGTTCAATGATGCTGCTTTTTCTACAAAGAGACTCAAGCATGCTTTGGGTGGTCCCATTCATACAAGACTTCCAGTCTTTTTGCCCTAATACCAAGTTGCACTTCAATTTTCATTTACTTTTTCTTCACTCTTAGAACCGACAATTTGGACCTGAATTTGTGGTACAATTAAAATCTCAGTTACACAAAATGAGCTCATTAGTTTTGAGTGGGAGTTTGTCATGAAAGATTTGCATCGGAGTTAGTGATGACAGTTTGACCCGACCCTAACTGGGACCTGAAGTCCCCAACCCACGGGGCAAAAATAATTCTCCAATCAACGTATGAGACATGAATGTGACAAGTATAACCTCAAATCATGCAAAAATGATAATTTGACTGACTGAGGCAAAAATAAATTCCCTAAGAGTTTGCCACGAAAGATGTGCATTGGAATTAGGGGTGACAATTTGACCCGACATCGAGGTCCCCAACCCGAACAAATCACATGTTAAAAATAATTAACCAGAGTTCGGGACAAGAATGGGGCAATAATAACCTCAACTCATGTAAAGATGACAATTTGACTTGACCCCTACCAAATTTTAACATACACACATTTCCTGAGACTTGAAACGGAGACCTTAGACCCCAAATCGACCCGATGTGCTCTTCCAAATTTTAACGCAGCTACAATCCCTAAGACTCGAACTTTAGACCACGAGAAACTCACGCCAGTTCACCAATACCATACACCAAATTTAACGTTGCTAATGAAATGAACATAGAGTAAACATCACTTTCAATCATAATGACCAATGTAAAAATAGAGAATCAAGATCCATAAAACGCGGAGAGCAATATTAGTGTTAGGCACATTAATAACATTTGTTGATTACTCTTGTCTTGTCCCATTCAGCAAGCTGGACTGTAACAATCCATTTCTATGGATAAAGTGCAATGTTTATGCAATGTCCTTTGTGATGTTGGCTTTTTAGGGTTTTTAATGAATATCATCACAAAAATCATGATTACAAAAGCTAAAATGGTTCAAAAAGAAACTTAACACAACTATGAAAATATAACATTAACATAGAAGGAATCACCAGAAATCAACCGATCGATTTTTACTGATTCATCTAAATTAGAACAATTTTTCTTCACACAGTTACAGCTACTAAGTTTCAGTTTACTTGTATTGTTGGTTCCCATAAGAACCAGCAAATGTAAGTAGAATCAAGATACTTCTGTCGAAAGAGGTGTTGTAAAGCTAAAAATCATGATACTAGGTAACGTTTGGATTAGAATTTTTGTTCAGAAAAACAGAATGAGATTCTCATTCTTCGTGTATGGATTATGACTCTACAGTCATTTCCATTCCAAAATCTTTAATCCAAGCGTTACCTAAGACTTTCACTTCAACCCCTAAAAGAAAACTTGGTTGAAACTATATATACAAATACTAAGTTTTGGTGAGCAAAGTCAAAGCCTACGCAAACCTGACAAAAAAACGACTAATTGCTCATTGCTTGAGGGTAATCTTCGCCCTTATATGGAGACTGTCATTGGTGAAAAAAGGGCTGTTTTCTGCCATCAATACCGACCAGGCTACGCCATACAAATTCCTAAGTGGAGCCTTACGCTGCCCTTCTTTTGATGTAAAATTTCCCGAGCATTTCTTTACGTATTCCTCACATAACTTTGACCCTACAGAAAACTCGTACTCCACGGCACAGCTTACTGATTCATTATCGCACTTCGCCGTCCCCAGAGACATCCCAAAGAGATTATCCTGCTGGTTTTTGCAATATGCTGCTTGAAGGTGAAAAAACTGTCCACCAAAGTAGAATCCTTCTGAGTAAATTCTCCCAGATGAACACAATTGTAAACACCTGTCCCGCTTGAGTTCCAGATACACGAAACAGTGCAGACGGGGAAATTCGAGTTCAATAATCCTGATAGGTTGGTACCTCTAAGCCCGAGCAATGAAGCGGCGATAGGTGCCACTGACCTCCGCAGCTAGAAACTTATGCCTAAAATCTGTGTCGGCCTTCAAGAGGAGAGCATTAATCGCAACCTTCAACACAAGTTTAGTTGGGATATCGATACAGGATAATAAGGTATTAAGTTTCCGGCAGGTCATATATGGGAAACGAATGAGCTGAATAAGGTGAGAACCAAACACTTTTTGTCGATCAAATAAGTTTGGGTAATGCTTCTTGGCCCATTTCAGCAAAAAATCAAACACTGCTTCAATACCAAGCAAGGGCAAGTTCAGCACTTCCTCGTGAAATCTGGTAAGAGACGAGAGGTGAGAATAACATATCAATAACAATATGATTTACAACCAAACAAGGCGATATATACGAAGAGAAAATAACCATAGACTAGAACTTATAAACGCATCTGGCAACCCAACAAAATTGTGGACAGTGAAAATACAATTATATGAAGCAAATATATCTCAATTCTTAAGGAACACCAATGCCATGCTATCAAACACAACATTAATAAATTTTATGTGCAAAATCAGCAATGATTATTCAGCAAAACAATAAAGCTCACTTTGTTAAGTCGTTGTAGTGTGTAGCAAGGAACTGCTTTGCTGATTCTGTCAGTGGTTGAACTACTTCACCCATTGAAACACTGGAAGGAAGATGAAGATAAAGTAAGGCGGACTCACAAGTGACTGGTAAATTACGTAACAGCCGGCTACAATAATTCGCACATGATGTCACTTCAAATTTGTCCGTAGCGATCAACACTTTCAATCAATCAGGAGCTGTGGTTGCTGCCAGATCACCACTATATATAAATTTAAGAAGGTCCATGAAGGCTGCTTCTTCTGCTCCACGGAAAGAAGACAAATACTCAACAAAAGAAGGTATTATTATTCAATTGATAGATCAAACGATTGAAGCCAAAGAAAAGGATCAAGTTATGCTTTCAACAAAAGAGCATATAAAATATTATTCAATTGATAGTTGATCGTTTTCCAGTCTTTGTACTAGTACAGAAGAAGGTGTTTCCTTCTCGTCCAATAAAGAAAAATGTTAAGAGAAATTACCGGAGACATGAATTTCTAAAGGTACTTCTTGCTGATTTGACTCCATCATCCCATTCGAAAACAACTAAAACAAAGCTCACATGAAACAATTCAGTTCACTTTCACAAACAGATTAAAAAGGAAAACAGTAAAACAGCAAACGGAAAAACTAAAACTTCTCACCTTTAAAAAATATGGACTCTTAGCAGCTAAAATTGGGGAGCTAACATATATGGTTTTGACTCTGTCAACAGCTTCATCACCTATATAAGTATACAATGAGTCTTAGAATTCAGACCATTTCAGGTATGCTTTGAGCCTTTGAGTGAAGCTTACACAGTAGCACGATACCACAATAACATCATCTTCAGAAGCAGTCAATAAAGCTTACATAAAACAGTCCAGCTAACAAACCTCAAAACTCAGGAGTCTAGAACTAATCTCATACCCAGCCCGAGAATAAAGCTACAGTCTAGTAAACACCAGAGTTACTGTCAAGACAAAGCTCAACAGGTGAGGAATAGAGAAACAGCTGTTTATAGTCTATTGGCCAACAATGCTTGATCTCCAGAGTTATATAGAGATGTTGTACCAAGAAAGCATGAAATCAAGCATGGTTATCAGGACACGAGTACAATGTTAGAAAGAGTGGCAAAAACGACCCATTAATCCGTTCAAGAAAGTCAAAATACAACTTACAAGCACAAGTTTGATAAACAACATTAACTTAGTCGAAGAATACTTATGATGGTCACTCCAATATTAACGGTGGCTCTCCAAGGAAGAAGACGAAGTCATGTGCAATTTGATAAACCTACTCTCTTTTTTCTTTTTGATTAGTTGAGCTTGAGCTACACAACAGGTTAGCTCTCCCCTTTTTAACGCATAAATAAACAATTCAACTAGGCAATAAGGAAAATAAACACTCCCGAATGAAACTCCCCAAAGCACGGACCACAATGATTACGCAAGACCTGAGTCCTACAAATGTTTGTATACTTATAATAGTTCTTCCCAAAATTTTGCACATCACCATCATTTGATTAAATTCGAATGATACTACAAATAAACGTGAAAAAATAAAAACTAATTGTCAAGATTCAAGTCAATCTCGGAGCAATAAACTGATTCTTCCTGTTTTCACTTCACTTTCTTCGAAATCACCTCCCAATAAACAACAAAATCAACACAAAACTTGAAATTGTTCATTTCTATCCGTTTAATTTCCACACCCTAGTAACAGTTACAGACGGCATTTTTATATAAGCAAAAAGTGGAGAACAAACCATCAGCAGTGGTTTCCAACTTCGCCTCTTCTGGACCTTGCCGCCGGGATTGCTCGCCGGGAAATCCGGAAAGACCTTGATCTTCAGAATTCGATCGGAGAAGCTGCGATCGTTGAAGGCGAATGTGTAATCAGGGTCGGAGGA
>JAYMTH010003331.1:0-11068 GCA_036897465.1 Pelargonium australe | reverse complement strand
TATCACTTTTCTTCTCCGTTAAGTTGCCATTTTTATGTTTTTACCAAACAACCGGTATCCTACGTGGCCGAAAACCGACTTACCGGGATTCTGATGTGGCACCTCTTTAACAGAGCATTCAGTTAAAACAAACAAGCACCTAGTAGTGCTGAGCAAGCATTATGTTATGTACGGAAGTTAGTGCTAGAATGAGGGGAATATAATTGTACTAATAATGATTGACAGGGGTATCATTAATTAATCAATACAATCATTTTTATTCTCTCTTAATTTCTATACCCTCTCTATATCTGTTCTCAATTTCTTCTATTTCAAGTCTGATTCAATTCTTCATTGATGCATCCTCTATTATTGGAATCCAAGCAATTAGGGTTATAACATTGGTATCAGAGCCACAGATTTTCGGCCATAGTGGATAGAGTATCTACTCAAAAGGATGTTTCAACCATGTAAGAACAAATTCTTAAAGCTCAATACAAGGATGATGTCTTTTGCTCAGACAGCTTCTTCTTCAGGTACCACCTCCACTAATCCATCTACTCATGTGGTAACACCACCTAGTATTGAGAGAGTGCCAGGGAACTTAATTAGTTTTGGGTCCTCATCCCATTGGTGTGTTTATTAAAGGAGCATGAGAAGAGAGGGACCCCGTTTTGATGGATTTTGATTTTTTGGGTTGGAAAATGCAATTTGACCAATTCTGTGACAGGAAAAAAATAGTTGAAACTGAAAGGGTCAATGAAGCCATGTGTTGTTTGGATGGAAGGGCTCTTAATTAGTATCATCAATATTTGGTTAAATTGCTGAGGTTTAAGAGAATTGTTGAGATTTCTTGGCATGTGTATGTAATAGAGCTTCGAAAGAGTTTTGTAGAAGCTGAATACACAGATCCCCTGTCTAAATTAGTGAGTCTCAAGCAAACTTCATCAGTAGAGGATTTATATGATGAGTGAAGGGATCACTAGTTACTTAGATCTGAGTCTTGAGCATCTCCTGAGTATATTTCTGAGCAATCTGAAACCTGAGATTGGCAAGGCAGTGGGACTATCTTCACCAACAGATTTAGCTCATGCTCTATCCATGACCAAACAGTTGGATGCCATGATCAACCCCATCAAAAAGCCCAATCACCCGCATAGATCCCCTTTCTCCTCTTTCACAAATCACAACACCTCCACCTTCACACCCAAAGGTGGTACCCAGAATAATACCTCCAACATACCCATTCATAAAAACTCCATCAACCCAAACAGAACTCCACCTCCCATCACCAAACACTCAACACTTATGCTAAACCCACCAACCTTAATCCAAAGGCTACTCAAGATGAGATCAGAAGGAAGGGACTTTGTATGTGGTGTGGAGCAAGATGGTCCAGAGACCATAAATGTCTTAGATCTCAGTTGTACAAGTTCATTATGAAGGGTGTAGTATCTGAGGATCCTGAAGGAGATGAGGACAATAATCATCAACATGAAAAACTTGTGGTTAAGTAACAAGACTCCCCAACTATAATTTCACTTCACGCAATAGTGGGAATGGATGGATACCAAATAATGAAAATCAAAGGAATGATCAAGAACCAGGAGGTTATGATTCTAATTTGATTTTGGTAGCACACAACTTTGTGAGTGGTGATGTTGTAAAAAGGTTGGGTTGTATAGTACAATCTGCTAAAGCTGGTAATTAAGGTTACTGTTTTCCAATGGACAAACTGTGCACACTCAGAGTATATGCAAAGATTTGGCTTGGCAAGTACAAGGTGTTAGCTTGAATAGTGACTTTTGAGTTTTACCATTGCATGGGTGTGATGTGGTGCTAGGGGTCCAATGGTTAGTGAATTTAGAACCTGTGATTTGGGATTTCACCAATATAACTCTAAGATTTCAGCGGCAAGATGAATAGGTTATGCTCCAAGGGTTATACACAGGGGTTGTTGAGCTGACATCGGACAGTGAGGCTAGAAATCTTCATTCTAAGAAAGATACTTTAGTGGCATCACATTTTCTTTGATGGTCTCTCAGCCTGCAACCCAAGAGAAAGAAACAAAACAAGAAAAACCTTAATTACCAGAGAAGGTTGTTGGTATTATTGAGTAGTACTCTTTCTTGTTTGATGTACCAAAAGAACTGCCTTCAAAAAGGTTTCAAGACCATGCCATTCCTCTTATGGATGGAGTGACATCTATTAAAGTAAGGCCCTATGTACCCAATAGTGCATAAAGATGAGATTGAGAGGATGATACAAGAAATGTTAGATACAAGAATCATTAGACCCAGTAATAATTCTTTTGCCTTTCCTGTGATTCTAGTAAAAAAATAAAGATGGAACATGGAGGATGTGTATCGATTATCGCCAACTCAACAAGGTTACAATAAAAGACAAATTTCCCATCCAGTTAGTAGAAGAGTTACTTGATGAGTAGTGATGTGCAAAGGTGTTTACAAAATTGGATCATCAGTCAAGGTATCACCAGATTCGTATGAAAGAGAGTGACATACATAAGACAACCTTTAAGACTCACACAAGACATTACGAGTTCCTTGTGATGTCTTTTGGCCTATCAAATTCACCTTCTACATTTCATGCTCTCATGAATGAGATCTTTAGGCCTTTTCTAAGAAGCTTTGTGTTGGTTTTCTTCGATGACATCCTTGTTTACTCTAAGGATATGGAAGAGCAAACTTATTACCTGAAGCAAGTGTTTGAGGTATTAAAAACCAATAAATTGGTACTCAAAAATTCCAAATGTGAGTTTGCAGCCTCTAAATTTGAATATTTGGGTCATTTAATATCTGGGGGACAAGTGGCTATGAATCCAAAGAAAATTGAAGGAGTTATGAATTGGCATATACCAGCTACAGTCAAACAACTGAGGGGTTTTCTTGGACTCATTGGGTACTACAAGAAGTTTGTGCAAAATTATGGGATCATAGCTCAACCACTTACACAGTTACTCAGGAAAGATCAGTTTAAATGGAGTGAGGAAGCTACTATAGCCTTCAAGACCCTGCAGCAAGTTGTAACAACAGCTCCAGTTTTGGCTCTTCCAGATTTCAAAGCAACATTTATGGTAGAGGCAGATTCATCTGGAGTAGGAGCAGGTGTGCTTTCCTTAGGTAGGCAACACATTGCTTACTACAACAAACCCTCTCTCCCAAACACCAAACACTCTCAGTATATGGAAAGAAAATGTTGGCTATTCTTATGGTAGTAAAAAATATGGAATTCATATCTCCTTGGAAGGTATTTCATTATCAAAATTGACCATAAAAGTTTAGGGTTCCTTTTGGATCAACATGCAATCACTCCAACCCAACAAAAATGGGTATTTAGAATGATGGGTTACGACTTCGAGATCCAATACAGGAAATGGAGTTTAAATGTGGTGGAGGATGCTCTCTCAAGGGTGAATCAGGGTGGATCTTTTATGGCAATATCTTCAATTTGAGAGAAATCGAAAACTCTTAGAACTCTGATCAGAAGCTAGTGAATAAGATACAAAACCTACGAACGGGAAAACTAGATCCACAAGTGAGCAAGTATAAATGGGAGAATAATCAACTAAGAATGAGAGGAAAACTGGTGGTAGGAAGTAACACAGTCCTCAGAGAAAAGCTACTTAAACTTTTCCATGATAGTGCTAGTGGAGGGCACTTTGGCATTCAAGTGACTAACAAGAGAATAATCTTTATACTTTATTGAAAGGGAATGAAGAAATCAGTTGCTCACTGGGTACAAAAATGTGTAGTATGTCAATTAAATAAGTATGATCATAGTGCCAGTCCAGGGTTGCTCTAGCCTCTTCCAATACCTTATAAGGTATGGGCTGATATTTCAATGGACTACATTGAGGGTCTCCCAAAATCCAATGGCAAGAATGTTATCCTAGTGGTTGTGGATCGGTTGAGCAAGTATGCTCATTTCATTGCACTCGCTCACCCTTTCACTGTACTCACCGTGGCACAAGTCTTATGGATAAGATTTATAGGCTCCATGGTATGCCCAACACCATTGTTTCTGATAGAGAAAAGACTTTCACTAGCAACTTTTGGATGGAATTGTGCAAGGTTCAAAGAGTTCAACAACTACTATCTTCTTCCTACCATCCCCAAACTGAAGTGTTAAATAAGAGCTTGGAAACATATCTCAGAGTTATGACATGTGAGAGACCTAGAGAGTGGAGTAGTTGGGTTCCTTTGGCAGAATGGTGGTACAATACATCATTCCACTCTGCCATTCAATCCACCCCTTATGAGATTCTATATGGTCAGCCACCTTTGGTTAATCTCCTTTATTTACTTGAGGCAACAACTGTGGAAGTAGTTTATAAGAGTTTAAGAGCAAAGGAAGAGGCTATCAAAGTGTTGAAGTTCCATCTTACCAGAGCTCAGACAAGGATGAAGAACCAGGCAAATAAGAAGAGATCTGATAGAAATTTAAATGTGGGAGATTGGGATTTTGTTTAACTACAACCCTATAGACAGTCAATTGTGGTCCATAGAAGCAACAACAAATTATCTTCAAGGTAATTGGAGCAGTGGCTACCAGCTACAACTACCTCAGACCTCAAAAGTTCACCCTATTTTCATGTCTCTCAGTTGAAACAATCAATTGTTCTTGCTCCCTCACAACAACAACTTCCTGAAGTTGATGAGGATGGAACTCTGCTCAAGGAGCATGTAGCAATTTTGGACAAAAGAATGGTCAAAAGAGGAAACATTGGTGCTACTCAAGATCTGGTTCATTGGTCCAACAGTTCCCCAGAGGATGCTACATGAGAATTCTTGTTTGATCTCTAGAACAAATGGCCTTCATTCCATACTTGTGGACAAGTATGTTAAGAAGGAGTGGGAATTGTTATGATCCATTCTGTTTATTTGTCGTTTATGTAAATTCTCTGTCGTTTTCGTTCTTTCGTTTTATATCCTTTTTGTTAGAACGATATCGTTTAAATTAGTGCGATAGCTGAGTCTCTAGTGCTCAACAAGCATTCTGTTATGTACGGAAGTTAGTGCTAGAATGAGGGGAATATAATTGTACTGCCGATGATTGACAGAGGTATCATTTATCGATACAATCATTTTCATTCTCTCTCAATTTCTATACTCTCTCTATGTATGTTCTCAATTTCTTCTTCCCAAAGTCTGATTCAATTCTTTATTGCTACTTTAATCCTCTATTATTGGAATCCAAGTAATTAGGGTTATAACAGACATCTAAAGAAGAATTCACGTTTTGGACATGATCTTGGATGAAATATTAGTTTTCACAAGATTTGTATAGGATTTCTCAATCTTTTCACAATAGGCTTGATCTCTCAAATCAAAATTTGTTTGGGAAGTCAAACAGTTTCTAAGGTCAAGTGTGACAAGAGAATTTTGTCTTGCAAATGAATGTTTCTTATTTCGGCTTATTCTCAATACGGATATGGATTCTTTTTAGAACCCTTAGGCACAAAACTGAGAGTCCTATCAAGTATTATAAGTGAGAGAAGAGGGTCAAATTAATTGTTAAAATTATATGGTTATTCCTACACAAGCATAAGAGTGTAAATTCCTAATATGGAACTTATTCTTTAGAGTTTGGGAGTTTTGTAGAGTTTTTTCTTCATTAATCGTATTCGAAAATATGCGTGGAACTCAAGTGAATTCACCTTACATACGACAATCTTTTGAAAATTGCCCGAGTGACCAAAGTTTGGTTAAAACATCCCTTCAAGATGTAAATAATTATATCATCCATGCATCCAGTATATTTCTCAAGGGTGTAAAACAAAGTACTCGTATAATTATCGAAAGCTTCAACAGATCGAGAATTTTTTAAAACAACTAAAAAAAGAAATCAAATTTATATATTCAAGATTCAATCCAGAACTATGGAGAGCATCATCTGAACATCTTTGGGACACTCTTCTTTGGATCAAACCATAAAATGACACCCAAGAAATGCTGTTAATTTACAAATATAAATACAGTATTGCCTTCCCAAATATACAAAACAGAATCAAAAGAAAGCAAAGAAGTAAATAAAAAATAAATAAAAGGAAATAAAAATCACCCCATTTCTCTGTCAATTGTTTTATTTTGTACTCCATGCAAGTAGTGCATATTACTTTCAAGTCACTCCATATAAACACAGTATTGAACATGTAGAAATGGCTTCTTCGTTTCGTGTCAGTTCCCGAAATTCAAATTTAAAAGAACCCGTACCTTATGATTTATCTCGCTTGATGCTAAGATACCAACTCTTGCTTCTTGGTGCTTGTTTCTTGGGCAGTAGTAGTACTCTCTTCTTGTGTAGCTGATTTTTCAGCAGCCGGAAAAGAAAGCCTCCGGGCCTTTGTTGCTCCCTTTCCATTAGACGAAGGTGTTTTAACTGAAACAGATGTCTTTGGAGACGGGGAGTTTGTGTTTTTTCCAATCTTGATTCCCTGCCTGCTCGGAGTTTTCTTTGGGCTGATGGACTGAGCGGGAGCGCGACTTTCCCATGGGCGAGCAGCAATCCATCTTTCCCTCCAGCTCCAACCCCAATTAGCTTTGCTAAATTCATAGTTTCCCAGCCCGTGGTACTGACTATTGTTGGCCCTCCACTACAATAGGGTTTTTGTGAGGTGAGTTTCCATTTGATTTAGTTAACCAAAGAAACGGTAATGGAAATAAATACGGAGATTGACATACTTGATGAGAAAATGCATATGCCATAGCTCGCTCTCGCTTAACTGATGCTTCTTCTCTTTGATGTATCCGTGCCAGAGTTTCCTCCATTGTTTCAGAGCCACCGCTCCATTCCACCTGTTAGCCATTAGAGAGAGTTGATTTAACAGATTGAGAATAACTTCAATATGCCAAGGACATTTTCAAGAACAACGCCTCCTCTCCCACAAAAAATAAAACAAAATAAATAATAAATAAATAAATAAAATCACTTTACGGACAAAAACCAGGCTTCAACCCCAATATCAAATTGGCATACATCGTGCCTTAAGACAAGTAAATACAAAGTTTGATGGCATGCTTTAGCTTGAATATTTGAAATTGAAAACTCGTCAGAATTAATGTCAGACGACTCGATCTAATAAGCAATAGAAGAACCCATAGAAGTGAGTAAGCGATGAAGGAGCAATAGACAAAGGCTCCCGATTTGTTATCCATGCTTTCAATGACTAGATATACACAAATTCAGTCAAATCAGCCTCATTAACAAGAGAACGAGCTTTTCCACTTCACCATATCCACTTCATGAAAATTAGTTCTCCAAACTTTCTTACAACAGGCATTTCTCTGAAACTTTCCTTCTCCTGTCTCATATATGTTTTAACGTGAAATTATCATGGATCTATGATAAGATGAACGTGATCCAGTGGATTGCTCGACAATAAAAACAGAAATTTAATTAAACATATATAAAGCCAGGGAAACCTTCAATTGCAGTCACAATTAACACACCATGGCTCAATGCACACACATAAGGAACAATTGATCTAACCTCTAGGTCATGAATTTTTGCTTCGAGCTTTAGTTGATTTTCAAGTTTCTTCTGTCTCATCCGGTCTTCTGTTACCATGCATAGCCGGCGATTTTTAATCTGGGTCTGTATTTTGCTCCATGAGTGAAGATGGTCCAATGTAGTCATCGCTTGCTTTTTGACAGGATAGCCTTGGGTCAGGATCTGCAGTCTTGCTTTACCTTTCAGACGACGTAAAGTTTTCCTAGCCTGCATGAAGACAGAATAATTAATTATCATTGAAAGAAGAGAAAAACCTTTTAGATGAACAACAGAATCAGCTCTATCACTAGTGTTTTTTCAAGAACTTGAAACAGTAAAAACACCTCATTATGAAATATAAATAACTGATGCATGCTTAATCACATCGGCTAGCCGCTAGGATGGGTGCAAGATATATATTCACAAATGCTAGCTTAACTAAGGAGTTAAAGAGAATGGTTCATTATGGTCTGCAGCCAGTTATATTGTGGTGATTAGTTGTAACCCAGAAAGTTTTGATATTACGTGATTAGTTGCAACCTAGCTAGTTCTGCAAAATTTGCATTGAGGCCACCCACAACTAATTTACCGGGCATAAACTTTAAAATGCAGAGTAGAATACCATGCTCTCATATATATAACAATTACATGTCGAACAAGTCCACGATGTGTTAAGGGCCAGGACCGTGTACCATTCTTTAGTAACAAAATAAGTAATGGTAGGAACTATCCTGAAATGAGTGGAAATGTCAAATTATGGTCTCAATACCTCTCAGATTGGCTCCCACACAAAAGAAATTGCGAAGAGAAACGAGTATCTTGATTAGCACAAATCTACCTCTGCAAGGCATTATCAACTACTTATCCTCACAAGCTAAAACTGATCGTGATATTCACTTATGTTAAATGAATCCACATGGATGGCCTGGAAAGAGTAATTGAACACTCTCGTCACACAATACAGTCACTACTAACTAATCATTGACGGCATAACTACCTTAGGAATAGCAGCAGGTAATATGTTTTGTATATATAATCAGTTGACAGAAAACTGATCAATCGGTTGAGGCATGTACCCGGGAAATCTAAATTATGTATGCCAATTTAAGCAAATCTCGTATCTCCCATCTACAATGTGTATTTACAGTTTCAAAGTCTTGCAATACCAACAGTATTATCTTAACATATTGGAGTAGTCGGTCCAATATGCCAAGTTTATCCAAATTACTTGCAACTTTTCTCTAACGAATTGGATCCTCTAGTAGTCAGTCCATAAAAAAGAGGCAAGCCCTTTTGGTCGGTTCACCAGACTAAGTATAAAGTTCACACCACCCAGAGTACAACAATTGGTATATTAAACCCATGCCCACACTACACTCATTCTCTGTCCCTGGTTTCACAATTTCTCCTCGATAAACAACCCTACCAACACCAACTAGAGGGTCCCTTGTTGCAGTGTCCTGTGCCCACAAGGTAGTATAGGTTGGCTTTAATACCATTTGGCACAATCTGGATCCCATTGTGATTCAACAAGATAGTAATTTTTTTCTATTCACCAGATTCATTCACATAGCTTTTAGTCAATTACATATGCGGGACTCAACAAACTCCCACGCTACACTCATTTATGAATGGTTAACTCGCATAAGGTAAATGATTACAGGTTATGCAGTGGTTTTAATTTGATGATCAGAATGTACGTACTATGCAACAGAAACCTAGCTGTGTATTGAGTATGAAGCCCTGTATGCAAGATTATGATCAAAAGCTCGTTCACGTCCTCATGTCTAGGCCAGAAAGAAATTAATGTGATACATTCATCGAAACGGAACATACCCTATACGCCCTGAAAGCAGTCTGAATCCGAGTCGCAGCTATATCCTCAGCTGGCCTGATAAGAACCCCAGATTTACCATTTACAAGAACAGGAAACTCTTTCTCCGGATGATCCTTCCATTTCAAGGTTTTTGATGATCCCTGTTCAAGTACAGAAACATTTGGCACTTTCATAAAACGTTTGTTTGAATTTTGGTGAACTGTTCAGCCAAGATAATAAACGGGATTGCTGCAACTACCACACAATAATCCATATTTGGACTTTTATGATCAGGATCTGAAAGGCATAAAATGTAAGTACACCTACAATCATGACAAAAAAATAGACAAGTACGCCTCCAAAACATTATCAAACATCTGATTTCTATGTGAATACAATTTTAGTACCACCATCTATACGTGCCAAACCTAAGTCACCTGCTTAATCTTCAAAAACTAGATAGATTATATAACTGTTAGAATCTGATAATCGATTTCTATCCGTATGCAATACAAACTTTAGATCCAAATACAATATTACAAATATCATATCACCCTAAAATACCTTCAACAAGAGACAAGATGACACATCGAACAAGCATGTTTTCATTTCGAAGGTAAAATTAGGTTAAAAACAACGTATATAGCCCCAGTGCAATTACAAAGCACACAAACTCAAATCAATTGAAGCCTATAATGTTTTTTTCTTTACCTTTACTTTCTTTGAACCTGCAAACTTCACCTTCACCTTCTTTAAGCTAATTATTGTCTTAAACCAATCTCCAGAACCCATTGCTCGCGATAAGTAACTTTTTTTTAATAGGCAATACCAACCAACACCCGAAGGAAGGCTCGAACCTGAGACTTGAGAGATCAATCGCCTTAAACCGTTTGTATTAGGATCTTACACACCCCTGAAATACTAACAAGAAAAAAAAAAATCAGCATCCGCTTTAAGCACATATCCAACAAAAGAAAGCAAGCATCAGAAATTCAGTTACTGTAGCAACAACATCAAAATCATAATAACTTGCCAAAAAGAACAAAATACCATGAATACAAAATTTCTTGCTATAAACAAACAACAAGATCAAAAGAAACATAACTGTACTAGAGCAGTCATTAGTATTTATTGCTAGTATCAAACACCTAACCCACCAAAACAGAAACACCCAAATCAGAAGAAACATAAGCACCTATAACAATTTATTGCTACTGCCACATTCAAAACCAATCTCACCAGCAAAAAAGAGCAAAGAAAAAGAATAACTGTTATTCTCACCAAACTAAGAAATGGGTATCCTTAAAAGAAATCAAGAAACTGATAAATGGAAGGGAAGACAAGAAAAACACAAGAAAAAACCTGGGTTATGGAGGTCATACCAGACAAGAAGCTACAAAAGGAGCAGTGGGGACTCTTGTATGGAAAATGGGTGCTCAAGATTTGGGCCAATGGAGGCTGTAGTAAAGAGGAAGGAAAGCTTGATAGCAAAGAGGGGTCTGGTCTGTCTGGGTCTGGGGAAGAGAGAGAATAAAAGGTGGGTGTGGAATGTGGATTGCAATGGCCCCATCAACAGCTCTTTCCTCTAAATAAATTCATAAACAAATGTAATAATAAATGACGAACAACAACAACAACAAATCATTGTATATTTTCTTTTGGAAAAAGGTCATTTTAGTTTTTGACCTATCCAAATCGTGTCGTTTTAGTTCCTCACCTTTCAAACGTGCCGTTGTAGTCCAAATATTAGACGATAGTGCCATT
>JAYMTH010003330.1:0-11070 GCA_036897465.1 Pelargonium australe | reverse complement strand
AAATATAGGTCCGCCATAACACCAGCACTGTGCTGCGCTAGCCAATTGCTCTTCGCATTACTCCTAGATTGGTTATTCAAAAACGATTCATTCACTGCAACTACTGTGGGAACAATAAAACATGGCTCTACGTTACCAGCAAACCCCATTTTAGTATACCTGAAACGCACAAAATCAAAATTCAGCAAAGACCCAAATTTGGGAATTTCGTAAACAGCTGGGCATTTCGTCGAACACCTTGTCGGCATCCTACAAAAACAAATAATAATGGTTGAGAAATGAAGTACCCGGTTCCGTTGTCGATAACCACGGCGGGGCGAGAGGCTGCGTCCATTACAAAGGCAGAAAAGAAGGCAACTACGGCGGTGGGAGAGGTGGATCTGCTGCGGAGATCCGAGAAAGGGTTTGAAACTGGTGATCATGATCGTGCAGAGCGCTTGGGGAAGCGCGGTAAGGAAGAAGGTCGAAGATGTTGTGGTGATGGTGATGCGGACTTGGATCCGAAGCGACAGCGGCGACTCAAGGCTCCACAGCTGGTGCTGCTCGGTGTCTTGGAGAAGGCTCCGATACCCATTTCTCAGCTGAATTGAGAATGTCTCGTCAGCTTCTTCTTCATCATCAACATCGTTCTCTATCGACTGTGTGCTTTTCTTGCCAATCACACAACACAGCAACGCATAACACACACAACGACTCTCTCTCTCTCTCTCTCTCTCTGTTCTTCTTCAAGCTTTGTCTTTGACGGTGGTATATATCACTGTGGATTCAGACCGTCCGATTGTAATACAATTCTTGTCTACACGCGGATGTCACGTGACCGCTCCGCAAAACTATTGTCTGGTGTATCTGTAGGCTTTGCAGTGACAATTTGGTTACGGGTCGGATCCAGTGGGAAAATTCATATCCACTGGGCCATGTAAAACCCAAAATGAATTTGGCTTTGCATACAAAATAGTCAGGTTTATTAATCAACCCAATTCACAATTTGAGGTTAGGTTCATTTTGTGTTAATTTTTAGGCCGCTTTTGGGTTCAGATTGTCGGTTCTATTTTACGTGAGATGGAAATATGTATGCAAGGGACATGATTAACACACTAACACTAATTTTCAGCACAATTATCAGTACATCGGGATATTTATCAGTTCAAAATAAATATTTGTAAATATATATAATAATGGATTTTCAAAATATTATGGATGTACTCTTACATACTGATCAATGTAAAAAAATATCATATATATATGAGTAAAATGTATATCAGTTAACTGATATATCAGTTGCAATTTGAGAAGCCAATGAGGTGATGACACTTCATTTAAAATCACTTATACCCACCCAAGTGAATTTGTGGGAGCGGAGCGACCCGTCCGGATCCATAATTTTAAATGAGGTATCATCACCTTATTGGTTTAACTGATATAACTTTATATCAGTTAACTGATATACATTAAACCCTATATATATATGAATAATATTATAAATTCATTCTATTATCGGTATAGAAAATACATCTACTCTACATGTACCAAAATATTCATGAGAATAACATTTTCTCTTCTTGAAATTAAAGTCCATACTCATAATTTTTTGGAGGTGTCCCATGAATAGATGTTTTATTAATGAAGTGCCCAAATTTTGTTAGTGACTTCAGATGAGTTATAAAAAAATAAAAAAAAACATTTGGGCTAATGATATTCTTCAAGATATAGTATATAAAACAATTATCTTTGTCTTAAAGTAAGTGTATATGGTTTCTATAAAATTGTCTCATTTTCAAACATACAAGTATATATGAATTACAATTTACTTCTAAAATATTTAGCTGATGAGTAATTAAGAGGAGTCTAATTAAATTCAGATATGTTAAACATTATTTTGCATCATAAAAGCTACGTTAAGTTTCAACTTTCAAGTCCCACAATTGCTGTAATTGTTGGTTGGTATTACGAGACTGGTTACAATAATCTTCATGCATAGAAAGAGACCAAGTTCATCAACACAAACATTTCTCTGCATCTATTTTGATTAACATTCAGCAGAGAGAGAAGAGACCACACAAAATTTACCACCATTACACCTTCCATAGAGCTTTTTCATAACTTACACAAACCTACATCTGGAGAACTCATTTCAAGTTTTATAAGAAATGACGTACCATATGGGAACAAGCATCGGTAATATAGAGGATGCACGTGGTGCGTGTGGAAGAAGATGACAGCAAAATATAGGGCAAATTGCAGATTAGGAGCTTGAACTTAGCTCTACTTGCATATAGCTCCATTTACTCTCCTCGGCGACAATTCCTTGTACTTTCAAAACTTGTCATTCCGCCAATTAGATTTCACTGAAACTGAATGGCTCATGAGCTATCATTTTTTTTTCTAATTTCAAAACGCTCATCTGATCGCCATTAGTTTCTAATTGTTGGGATGAAAAGCTGAAAGTACTAGGAGTTAGTCGTCGTGTAAAAAGATTAAAAAAAGAGAGTATATGGAGCTATCGGCAAATGGAGCCAAGTATAGGGTGTATCTGCAATTTGCCCCAAAAAATATATTGAACACCTCACTCCTCTACTAAACTAGGAGGCAACTCACCACAACTCTGGCCAAATATGTCAGGAATTCCATCCCAGTTGTTTTTCTCTCTTGCCTCCCAGTATCCTCCTATGTAATGGTAACAACCATCCTCGTCCTTCTGGAACCATCTCGGTTGCCACCCCCGCTCCTGCAACTTCCGTGCCTGCATCATAAAGAAACATGAGTTGATCAATCTCCTTTCATCACCTACAAAAATTACTACACATAGGCGCGAGAAAAAGCTTAAGCAATCCGTTGCTCAAACAACAGGTTCCAGGTGAAATCGGTCCATTGATCATCATGTCATCAGTTTGACTACCCATTTTGGCTGGATTTGATTACTGACTTAGAACCAAACCAGTCCCCCAGCCAGGTCCCAATTGAATCTGACTGGTCCAGTTTCTAAGACGTTACACTAGGAATCATATTTTCCTTTCAACAACAGGAGAGGAACTACATGTACTTCAAAATGCACATCAAAAGGTCAGTTCTTTGCGAGAGAACCACAACAGTCTCTGTATTTGCTTTTTTAATATGACGATATAAGAGAAGGATATGGCTGTGAATACCTGTCTTTGCAACTGTTCAAGCCTCAGCTTCTCTGCATTAGCCAACTCATATTCTCCATTCTCTAGATGTCTTTGATCTGGTCTCAGCCTTGAGTCAGTTGGAGGCAACTTCTCCATTAAGCCAGGTATCAATTCATTTAAGGAAATTGCAAATGGAGTCAGATTATATCTCGTCTTGGTAGCATATTTGTCTCTTTCCCACAACAACACTGCTTCTGCCATCGGATCATACCTATTTGGCTTTGTAGTTGGATCTCCCAGTACATAGTACATGGCTTCATCCCACTTCCCCACCAGCATCGCTACCTTCTCTCCCGTTCTGTTGTCTTGAACAAATCCATGAACCTAAAATTTCATTAAAAAAAACACATTCCGTGGTATCAGCAAATACAGTAATCATATTACAGGTTCTACATTACTTGTGTCAAAGGAATTGTCTACTCCAGCTGAAGTTCAGTTCAATAGATAACCTGATGTGGGTTACGATCTATGATTGACTGCTCCTTGAATTTGAGCTTGCAGGAGTAATTGCCACTGCCCTTAATGCGCATGGTACCGTAATGGTCACAATAGATTTTGCCTAGTATGATGTTATAAATGGAAGTGGTGACCTTGCTCCACTGGAAGGTCTCACCATCATCAAACTGGAGGGTAAGGGTACCTACAGGATCAAGCTGAATAGAACGGCCCCAGAACTTGCCTTTTAAATTGGAATCTGCCCAGAATTTCCAGCCTTTTCCCTCACAGTGACAAGCAACAACCATTGGATGGTGGCTTACCTGGGAGAAATATGCTAGTATATCAATAACCAGCAGTTCCCTTTAACTTTCAGAAGCATTGGAAATCAAAATAATTTTGTAGAAAAAAAAGGGCATACTTTTTCAGAAAAAAAGCGAAGTCCTTTATCAGGATAGTCAGCCTCATAAGTCTCCCCCAGAAGAGGATTAAATGGCTTACACTGCCGACCTTCTGTTGAAGCATAGCCAGATACAGCAAAAGCTGCTACGTGTAAAATTCTCATCAAGTCATTCCCCTGCACCAATCACAATTCTTAAAGTTAATTTCAACAGTGAAACTAGAATTCGATAGTAATAATTCTAACTCCGACATAGTTTCTTCCAGGGGCCTTTTGCTGATGCTCAATCAAACTTTTCATCCTAGCATTTCTCCTTTAACTTTTGATTAAAAAGTCAAAAAATTAATGATTGAAGGTCCTATACAGGCTTTATCCCAAAACAAAATTGATCTGAAGAAAATAAGGAAATACCAGAATGCACACTAAATTCCCTGCAGACTTTCAAAAAAGAGCACGTATGGAAGTAAAAATAATACACAAAGTGTACAGCAGAAAACAGGATTATATCTTCTGGTAGAAGCACTTATAAAGTAAAATACATGGAGTATAACCAAAATTTGGAGCTAGAAGGGTCTCGAGTCAAAAAAAAAAAAAAAAAAGAGATAGAAGGGTCTCTAATCCAAAGCTGTTCTACTATTCTTATAGTGTACGGTTTGCTAACATGCAATATGCACATCTATCCGAGATAACAAAGTAATTAGTTGTTTTAAAATTAACACCAACATATCAACTACCTGGATGACAATGCAATTAGCAGATCATGCTTTAAAACTGCTTTGCCACAAAAGAAAGCACAGCTGAGGGGACCTGACCTGCTTTCCCCATTCTAATGCTTGATCAACCAAATATGAATACTCCAAATCTTCAAAGCACTTTTGCAAAGACGAAAGGGGCTCGTTGAAATAAACAGGGAGGCAAACTCCAGACAAGTCCTTTCCAATATTGTCCTTGATAATTGACCAAAGGCCAACTGGCTTCTCTTTCTCCTTTGGTTCTGGTAACTTATCCCTTCTTTTAACGTATGGATACTCAACCACCTTGATATCCTTGTCAACACCACATAAACGATCAGAAAAGAAAGAATCTTTATCATATATACAATTGTTTCCCATATTATCTCTACTCCGGTAGGAAGCACTTCTTAAAGCATCTGAAGACATAAAATCACTTGTATCAAAATATATCCCATCCTCTTCATCCGTTTCAACATCTCCTCCATCTTGACTTTCATTATCTGCATCTGAGTCACTTGCACTGCCCTCTGACATGACAGAATAGAAATCTGTAACACAGGAATGGGATAATTAATACCAGAGCTTAGATTTAGAGCCCACAACAGTGAATGTAAATCACAAGATTGATAAAATGGATGCTTAAATGATGTGACACCAGTGAATGCTAGAAAGCAAAGACACTGCATGGACAACATTGGATGATCTTTTCTCTTTTCTAGGCTTAGTACAAAAGCATCATCAAATTGATTACTACAACTACAAATTAAACTTAGCGTGACCATGGAAGTTAACTTGTTCCAAAAAGGATGATGACCTAATCAGGTTTCATGGTTCAGATGATTATCTGTCATATTCCTTCCAAAGATACTTATGAAAAATTAAGCCAATATTCATATTTGGTTTGTGTTCAAATTTTTGAAGGACATATGTACAGATGTTGGGTTATATGTGAAGGGGGTGGCAATCGTGGTATTGAAGTACCTTAAGTCCAACTCCAGTTTATCACTATGAAGAAAAGAGAATAAAGGAAAAGGCTGCCCTGAAACATCATTAAGAACAATGTACATACAAAAAGCATAACTTACCACTAAATCTTCTCCCTTGTCCACAGCATGAATCACGTTCCTTTGTTTCATCCACTACAGTAGTTTCCAGCTCTATTTTCTCTGTCTGCAATTAAAATAGAAGACAAATTCATCCCTTAAAATAGAACATTCAAAATAATCTGACCTGGTATTATAACGTACAAGAGAAACAAGAGGAAGAAATGCAAGAGAAAATTTATAAAATGCAACACAAGGTGAAATACCAACAACATTATTTAATTGCACATGTATCATCAAGACTTGTGAGCCTTTCACAATAAGCAAGAATATTGTAAGGAGAAATTCCATTGTTCACTAAATTATAACTTATGATACAGTGATATGCACAGCTTTGCAGAATAAAACACTTGATTTACTGAATAGGAGAAGAGATTATTCTCTAATACTTCAGACACGAAGTGCAACTCAACTCAGGCACTCTCAAACATCAATTACTCAAACGTACAATTGGTTTTCAGGATGCTACTTCATGATTCGTAGTTTAGCATACAGCTCTCTACAAATAGTTAAATACAGAGTATGATATTTTGTTCTCGTAGATAATTTTCTCTATCACAGCATATTGTACCAGGAAAGAGGAAATTACCTCTAATTGTCTCAACCGATCTAACAACATAATATGCTTACGTTGAAGCGCTTTCAACTGATGCTGCATCTCAGAGAGTTCTACAAGCATGATAGACTCACACTCTTTAATAACCATCTCACCAAGGCCTTCCTGCAATAGTCGTGATCTTAGCTTCTCAGTTGAAACAATAACGTCCTCAGAAGGTGCAAAATCGTTGCTAGTCAATATCCGAGGGAAAAGATCTTTAGAAGCTAGCAGTGCCTCAATCCATGCAGCTCTGTCTTCTCTAGATAGACACCGCAAATGAAGGGTCTTTGTTCCTGTGAATATGGAGAGCCTTTTGTCATCTGACTTACTTGCACGGATTGAAGAAACCTGTAAACAATGTTTGTTTAAACTTTAAAGTTCTGCAACAACTCAGAGGATTTTATGGAAATAGACCAATTATTCACAACAATGGTTGAGCAAACAAGAAAGGCATCATAATCTTTCTTCAAATGATAAGGATTTAGTTCTTTCTGGATTTTCAGATAGTTTGTCAGAGTGATTTAAAGAGTGCAAGAGCCCTTCAGAAAAATGTGTTAAAATTTCCTACTTAATTAAGTGTCTGACTTTCAAAGAAGAAAGAGTAAAAAGAGTGACTGGAAGAACTGAAGTGGACACACGAATGCATAGATCTTTGACATTGCATAGTGCATACCAATTATATCCCTTAATCAATAACAGTTAAGCATGGAATCAACCATGGAATTGAAATTATGAAAGCTACCAAAACCAGTTCACAACTTAACTAATGAAATTCTCAGACAATTTACTGCTGTGACGTCATTTGAAAGGCTAGAAAACCCATGAAATCTTAACTAGCAAAGCTGTATATCACATTGCTATAATTTGGGTTTTCTTCTTTCAAAAATCAAAACAGACATTTTGGACAAACTCTGATTGATACACATGAAGCAACTTAATTGTGTGCTTGAGATATGGTTCAATGATTCAGACAGATTGTACTTCAGCGGTTTAACCTTACCGCTTCTTACGGAGTTAACCCAAATAATGTTATGGGTGCTTTCAAAAGCTTTTTTAGAATTCAGATTGGAAATACTGTAGATTTAAGAGATATGGACCAGTGTTAGAAATGGACACAATATAACTTACAGACCCTTTGATGGGTCAACTATGCTAATTTCAATAGTCAACTCAGTGTCCACTTCAACCACTAAGAGCAGTTATCATATATAACTATGTAAGGAATATTACAAATTGGATTTACTCACAATTAAGCACACAGACAGCAATAAGTACAACAACTCCTACCAAAATTACAGATAGTGTTTGTCATAGAATATAACTACTATGCATATACTAAGATCCCTCCTTGCACAATCTCACATCAATTAAATTAACATCTAACATAACCCATTCCACACACTGAACCAAAGTAAGAAAAAATCCATTCACAGTGCAGCAGAAGCAACTTCACAAAGAAATCAGAAAAAGCAATCACAGTTTCGATACCCTTTCATTCCAGAGATGGATTCAAACAGAAAAAGCTATACAGATACTCCTGCATATAAATACAAAGAGGATCAGAGGAAAAGCAAACCTTCAAATGTACTTCGCCAAATGGCTTGCCCTGCTTGGTTGAGCCCCCAAACCGGTAATTGCTCCAGTTGGCCTTCCTTATGTACCTGAGCGATTCCTCTCCGATCACCATAACATCCTTCTCTCTCGCCGGACTCACTATAATCTTATCAGGACCATGAACCTTGTAGTACGAGAGCACCCCATCCTCAAGCACGAACCACCTCGGCCTCCACCCCTTCCCGTAATTCACCCACTTATACAAAATCCCAGCCACACTCCCACCAACCACAGCCCCATTCACGCCGCCGTACACCTTCGAGTCCCTCCCTTCACTCACCACCACCGTCTCCTCCGCATCGTGACACGCCGTAACCGACGCTCTCTCCGAATCAGCCCCCATCGACGACGCCTGAGTAGAGAAGCTCGGCTTAGAACCACAGCTCACGCTCCTCACCGAACCATCGAGCCCTAGCTGACACTGGCTCGGCGATTTCGCCACTGCCCGGTCCCGATCGATCGAAACCGGAGCAATGCAGCACAGAGGATTCATTTAGAAAACACTCAAAACAACAAACACTCACTCCAAATCATCGATCGAGCAAGCGCATGATCCGGACGCCGACGAAGCTCCCGCCGGCGCGACAGGGCTCGGATCCGACGATCTGGCGCGAAAGAAAATGCAGAACTCGATCGGATCGAGACGGAGCCGAAACGGTTCGGAAATGACATAAGAGAGCGATCACAGAGAGCTTTAAAGATCCATTGAAGACCGAGTGGCGAGCAATTTCCAGTAGCAGAGGTTGTAGCTGAGTAGAGAGAGCAGAATGTGGGTGTGGCCCAGAGGCTCTTAGGCTTGTAGAGTTGAGAGGTGGAGCAGATTAGCATTGGCCATTAATGTTTTGTGGATACTTTTTGTCGCTATGTGATGAAGAACACAGTCAAACGAGTACCCTTTATTTTTGACTTAAATCACATGTATTCTAACAATTTTTTTTCAAATCAAATACACACCTAAACTTTACAATCACCTATTCATCCATCAAAACTAACAGAAATTTTGTTTTTTTAATACATGTGTCATGCACATGACATCTATTAATTTGTAATGACAATAATACCCATCTAGCTTATTGTTGCAGATCTTTTTCTTTATATTAGGGAGAATTGAAAACCTTAAAACTGATTTGCTTGTTCTGGATAGGAAGAAAATAGGGATTGAGGGAGATAGTTTGGACGAAATTGTGATCTCGAGATGGATGGTCTCGTTTGTTTTTGCGGTGTGACAGCTCCGATCAGAACATCATGGTCCCAATAAAATTCGGGGGAGATTTGCAGGATGCGGAAGGATTACGGTAAGTGGCTCTATAACCGCCCTTACTTGTAGTTTATAAATTGATATTGTTGTAGAAAATGGAAATTGTATCATAGTTTGTAATGGTTGCAGAAAAAATTCAAGTGCAGGAATTTTGCTTATGGAGGAGAATTTAAAGTAGAAGAAAGAGAAGATGGTTAGTTGCATGCGGATATTAGAATGGAAAATGTTAAGGATGGAGATTGTCTGTTTCACATGGAAAGAAAGAAAGGGAAAAAAAAAAAAAAATCATGTCTTTTGTTTAGTTTTTGGTTAATGATTTACTCCAATTTAGGACTGACTAGATGTGTGTTGGTGTAATTCAACATGTATGAGGGGTATTATAGTCTTCATTGTATAAAACTAACAGAGTTAAGGATGGACAGGTCATTGTAAAATTAGGTGTGTATTTAATTTGAAAAAAAATTGTTATGATTTAAGTCAATAGTAAAGGATAGTCATGTGAAATTTCCCTATGAATAATGTATTAATTTTATGTATATTTTCTACTAAAGAGTAAAAACAGAGTGGTGAGGTTGGAGAGGAAAGAAAGTGATAAGTTTGGTTGCAGAGGTTGAGATTCACGACGACGCCAGAGAGACACGTGGCCTCCAGCCATGCCAGAATCAGATCTTCCTTGTGACCTCATTTTTTGTTTCTTTTCCCGCCGTTTCAAGAATCTACCATATTTTCAGCATTTGGCAATGCCACTCAGCCAAGCAGTCTCATAAATATTAAAGTAACTCAATAATATATTAGTTGCTTCATAAATATCGAATCAGCCTGAGATAAATTAAAATTACTTAAAATTGACCATAGTAATTCAAGTTTTCTTCCGGAGCTCTCCATCTCCAGCAGAAATTAGTTGTTTTAAAGAGTCACTTCGGCATGAGTTCTTTTGAAAGTCATTTATTATACCAAACATATTTCATTTTTAAGTATTATTTTATCTTGCGTACATCTTTAAAGGAGGAACTATTGTTACCAAAACAAGCTCTAAGAAATAAGAATTGTTAGTGGAGTTTCTCCTTTTGCCGTCTAATCTTCTTTTTCCCCTAATCCCGCTAGTCATGGGTCTCTTTCATCGTCAACGCCACCATATCTAAGTAGATCTTGTAAAAGAAGTCTAATACGAAAAGACCTTTGAAAGCCAAAGCACTGATTTTTTCATTTGTATGTGGTGTGTGGTATTGTGGCTACTCCAGTTGTTTCTCCATGGAGTAGCCGTAGAAATAACAAAATGAAGGATAATATAACATATTATTGTGGAAAATGGAATTTAAAAGTTTTCAAAATGTACTTAGGAAATTTACTACAAATGTGTGATTGACATATTTGTGTGCTATACAAATATGTAGAAAGAGTTGGGGTATGATCAGGGATGGATCTACAGCCAAAGGAATGGGACAGTTGCTTCCAGTGAATTTTTTTTTAAAAAAAAACATCTATTAAATTTTACATATTTTCATATTTGTCCCACTAAATTTTAATATTTGCACCCACTAGAATGTCTAAGAAAATTATTATTGCTTTTAGTGTGTATAATAAATTATTTTGCACTCACTAACTAAAAGTTTTGGATCCTTCCCTGATGATGTGAGATTTGGTAAATAAACTCTAACAAGATTTCTGAACTCTAAACTTATGTCGTTGGTAAGAGACCAAAACAATCTTTAATTTTTTTAATGAAAAAATAACCTTTAATTAATAGATAAATAGTATTTT
>JAYMTH010003329.1:0-11072 GCA_036897465.1 Pelargonium australe | reverse complement strand
CAGGCGTCGAGGGATTGGGGATTCGCTGGGGACTACGTGGAGGCGATGTGGATGATGCTGCAGCAGGAGAAGCCGGACGATTACGTGGTGGCGACGGAGGAGTCGCACACGGTGGAGGAGTTCCTGGAGGAGGCATTTGGGTATGTGGGTCTGAATTGGAAGGAGCATGTGGTGATCGACAAGAGGTACTTGAGGCCGGCCGAGGTGGATAACCTGAGAGGCGATTCGAGCAAGGCCAGGAAGGTTCTCGGGTGGAAGCCCAAGGTTGGGTTCAAGCAGTTGGTGAAGATGATGGTGGATGAGGATGTTGAGATTGCTAAGAGAGAGAAGGTTCTTGTGGATGCTGGGTACATGGATGCACAACAGCAGCCATGAATGCTGCTACTGATGATTGATGATGATTATTCAAATCCAGTGAGCATTGCATTGGTCAGATTATATGGATCTCAGAACTCGAATTCGGCTTCTACTACTAGGTATGGAGTTACTTTAATTTGGAGGGATGAGTTCAATTCAGTGACAATGCATATCTGAGTGTAGTGGTTTTTGTTGTGTTAATCTGTTCCGAAAGTTCATTTTTGGGCTCTGTTTTGATTCTCATGCATTCAGTAAGAGATCTAGAATCCATCACTGCAGTAGCATCTGAGTTTGATTTGATCTCAGTGATCACTTGCTGTGGTATACATTATTAGTTTCATTACAGATTTTTATGTATTTTGGTACAATACAATGAGTAGTGTTGCTATTAGAGCTGGCAATTCGTGATAGCGTTTATGTGCTTGTTTGGAAGCCTAACATGACACGATTGCAAAACACGTGTGAGCCCAAACACGCCGATTGCTAGTTCTAGTTGCTATGATTTGTGACTTGTGTTGTGTCCATATAGCTTAGTGTTGCCTAATATGAACCATGTCTCCTTCTAGTTCAAGAAAAGAAACCTCAACTAGCTATTCTGATTCTGTTTTGTTTTCTATAATAAATCATGCCTTTCATTAGTCTATATATCTTTGTTGCAATACATCTTGAACAGAGTGCTTTCTTTTTGCATCAATGGATTCAGCACAAATGTCTACACTTGCTTAGAAAGAAGAATGCACATAATGAATTTCTTTTGGTTATTTAATGTAGAGTTGTGAACTCGGGTTATGTCAGAGGTCAAATATCGAGCATAAACACGACACGTTAGTAATCATACTGACGTATAGTGTTTGAGTCGACTTAACTTGAAAAATAGATGAAGGTGGTGAAAATTGACATCTATTTTGTGCTTCGTTCGTTCTGTGAAAACAAATTAGGCAGAAACAGGACTCTAATAACAGATTTGAGGTCAATTTGATTTAGCTATTTTTTAATACACAAAAGAATGTGTCACAAAATGTCTAAAATATTTGTATCATATGTACCTAAGGTATTGAAATAATTTTTCTCAGTATATTCATTAATGGAATATCTTAGTCGAAACTTAGCTGAACTACAATTCACTAAATACAGAAACACTCAAAACCACATTATTTTATTCTATTTTTACAAATAGTGATGCCAAAAGCAATTTATTATTTACTTCAAATTATAATATAAAACCATATATTTTCAATTTTGAATATTGGTTGAATCTAAAATTGAGATCTCAAATCCAACACGTCGTGAAAGCAAAACAATATAATCGAACCTTTGTTGTTTCTTTAATCATTAACATTTCAAACAAAAACTAAAAAGTAATTAAATCACAAACCTAAACTAAACTACCGGCGTCCGGCAACCCATGGTGGTGATCGCCGTCGTCTCTGGCTGAAAACGACCTCGTTTTGGTACGCTTGACGGCCACCGGAGCTCGGCAGACCGGACAATTGGAGTGAGAACTCAGCCAGAGGTTAATGCAAGAAGCGTGAAACGAGTGGTTGCACGCGCTCAGCTGGTTTACGTCTTCTTCCTCCGCAAAAACCGCTAAGCACACCGGACACTCGCTCCTCACATCTTTCTCGTGCCTCTCCTTCTCGTACTTGATTACATCGGACCCAATTATGATAATTTCGTCGGCGTGATCAGAAGCTTCGAGCTTCTCCGAGTGGCGGCAGCGCCGCCACCGGGAAGGGCAGAGAGGGCAATTGGCGGCGAAGAAGAGAATGTAGATCAAGATGGGGACGACGGTGACGATCGCGAGGAGGGAGAGGATGAAACCGAGAGAGGAGAAATTGAAGAACCGTGGCGGCGCCGGGAAGACCGGTAGTGGCCGGGCGGCGATGGTGGGTGATCCTTCCATGGTAGTGAAAGTAGATGTGTGTGGTATTTGTATTGTAATCAGTTGATGGAGTTTTGTTTGTTTCATTTTTGTTTCCAAAGCAAAAGCAATAATTAAAGGAAAAAGTGGGTGGCATGATTATATTTGGCAATGTGGTGATGGTGTATACGCGTCGTGCTAACAAATACACGTGTTTTACCACGAGATGAAAAATTTAAAATCGATAAAAAGCTGTAATACATAAATGCGTAACTTTATTTTGCCTTGTCATATTTTACATCCAAGATTCGCATTTTCAGTATCGACATTAATTATTAAGTCATTGTTATACGATGGACACACAAGCATGCTATTCGATTGGCTAACCAAAAATATGAATGAAATTAATGATTTGAAGGTGTTTGGTCTTTTACTTGACATATATTTTTGTGTAAAATGGAAAAAGATTGATGTGTAAGGTTTTGGTCCTCTTGTTGAGTTCAAACACATCAAGGATGCATACAATTTCATTTTATATGTGGACATTATTCAACTTTGACTTTAATAGAAATGAGTAAGGAAGTAAATAATAGGGAGATATGGCATCTTACACTAGTACCAATCATGTACTAATTTTTAGTGAGATTAGATAGAGTCGACAAAATTCTATAGATAAAAACGTGTAATTATTTTACCTGATCGCGTTAGGCTTTCTGCCAGAATGTACGTATCACTAGGTACATGCACTAACATGTGTGCCTCAAATAGAAGTTATGATTTGTGTTAGCATGTCGTGTTGATAATTTAGTGTTATGTTAAATGTGTATGTTGAAATTCTATGATTTGGCGGGTGCATGGGCCATGACAGTTGGTTGACACTGAGCAGGCTAGGGCCCATCTTGTGGTATTGTGGTATTGGCATAATTGAGCAAGTCCTGAAACCAAAT
Source organism: Pelargonium australe (assembly GCA_036897465.1). Lineage (NCBI taxonomy): Eukaryota > Viridiplantae > Streptophyta > Magnoliopsida > Geraniales > Geraniaceae > Pelargonium > Pelargonium australe. The sequence continues at coordinate 7,907 of JAYMTH010003329.1, read as the reverse complement.
CCATGGACCCAATCATTGAACAAAACTCCCTTAATTGTGGAAAATATGTGTTTGACAAAAGAATAATAAAAATAATGTTGAAAATTTTAATGGTTTTTAAAAAAATAATGATAAATGTATTTTTACATGTAAAATGCCAACTATTCACATTTCTACCCCTCACTCATTCCTACAAAATACCTTGAGTCACTTCTAAGCTAAAACCAACACCAAAAAAGCCACAAAACTAACTTCCCACCAAAGCCATATATCATTCCCTCACACCCCAATCTCCGGCAACCTCTGCACCTCCGGCAGCGTCGGTAAAACCTCATCGGAGCTCGGCATCGCCACCACCACGTGCTCCTGCCGTGGCTGCCGCCGGGAAGAGGCCGGCAGCGACGTGTCGGCCCGACAAAGAGGACAAGTAGAGTGAGAGAAAAGCCACATGTCAATACAAGGAGCATGAAACGAGTGCATGCACTGCGGCAACGTCCGTACATCCTCGCCTTCACTAAACTCGCACAAACACACCGCACAACTCTCGTCCTTACACTCTTTTTCACTGTACTTAAAAACCGGCATGATCACCTGAAGCACGTGCACGACACTCCTCGCCCTATTGTGCCTAGACAACTCCCGGCGGCGAGCTTCTTGTTCCCTCTCGAAGGCGATTGGATTCAGCACTGGGCCGCTCCGATTCTTGCAGATCTTGACAATGCATTGGTAGGTCGCGAACATGGCGGCTCCGGCGACGATTCCGATGAGACCCATGAGGATTGGGCTGAATTGGAATGGTTGGTGGTGGTTTTGGCTGGTACTGTCTCCTCCTCCTTCCATGATAAAAATTCGAAGTTGTGGTAGCTAGAATTGGAATATTGGAGAAGAAACAATGGTGATGATTGCTATGTGGCTGTTTAATGTGTGTTTTATAGTTATGTGTGGTCATGTAACAACTAAATATTGGTTTTGTCGTCATTTATAAGACGTTGATGATACGGACATGCTTGATTAATATAATATTATTGATGATAGTAATATTAAAGAATATTAATTATTTGTGTTTGCATTATGTTTTAGATTTCAAATCTGAAGTCAATTCTGTGGACGTTGCCGTACGGAAGGAGTTGGTGCTTTTGATTACAGTTTTGATGAGTTTGTTTGTTTTTTGTTGTTGTTGTTGTAAACTATATATGGGTTATACTTTTCATGGAGAGCCAACAACTTGGAACAATATCTCCGGACACCAAAAGTCCGACCCGCATAGGTAGGGTTTTAATTTAAAGTTGGTTCATTACGTAGAAACTCACAATTCAGTCAAACTTGGAACAAAGTTTGGTCTTTTGTGAGGATAAATATTGTATTAGTCTTGTTTCAAATTGTAACAACAATCCAGTCTTATGTTAGGATAAATGTGTAAGGGTTCAAGTTCTTGGTTTGGGTATAACAGAGAGCTTGAGATGACTCAGACGATGTCTTGTACGTGCACTAAGAGTTGAAATTGTTGTATATTATAAGACTTAAAACACGAGAAACTCACTATTAGGTGGGTAACCTAACTAGCCGTGTACTTAAAAAACTATCTCAAATGTAAAAATTGACAACTACACTATTACGGTCCTAACTATCATATCTAAAGAAAGTAAAGAGAGGCTTAGGAAATAAACATAATAAAGTCTCCCCTAGACCACATAGGAGTATTTATACTCACTATCATAATTTTAAAATACGCACTCTCTTTTTTAGCACCCGATCAAGATTCATACCTCTAAATTTCTCTCAGACGCTTTAGTAGGATCCATTTGAACCTCTATAAGTGTTGTATAACATGTTGGTATGCATGACAAAGCCAAGGTGTGTTGTAACTTTACACTTTTTTATGAATTTCCTTACCGGTGGCGTCTTAGTCGGAGGAGATCTATACGGGATGAGTCTAATGTTTTGTGGCTTGAAAACGGTGAAAAGGACGGTCTCAACGAGATGATGACTTGATTTTTTGAACGGGTGTTGATTTACCTATGTTTTAGGGTGTCGGCTCATTTTTATTTTACCATTTGCAAGCTAAAATATGAAAATAGGATACCAATAACCAATTAAGCTATTCCTAACTAATTAATGACATGAAATGTGTGGGCTTCTCACGTACCATTGCCTTAATGCCTTATAGAAAGTTAATAAGAAAATTTTGGAACAGAAAAAATATGTATAATGACCTTTTGTTTATACATGTAAAATGCCAAGTATTTACATTTATACCACTCACCTCACTATTTCTCCAATTAACACTCACCCAATTTCCTAGAGCCACTTCTAGCCCAAAACCAGCACTCCTCAGCAACAAACAAACAAAAATAAAAATATCACACCCCAATCTCCGGCGACCCCTGTACCTCCGGCGACGGCATAACCTCATCCGAACTCGGCATCGGCACCACGACATGCCGGAGAGAACCCGTCGGCCACGTGTCGGCCCGGCAAAGAGGACAAGTGGAATGAGAGAAAAGCCACATGTCAACACAAGGTGCATGAAACGAGTGCATGCACTGAGGCAACGTCCGTACATCCTCTCCTTCACTAAACTCGCACAAACAAACCGCACAAGTCTCGTCCTTCATGCACTCCTTATTATTATCACCGTACTTAAAAACCGGCATGACCACCTGAAGCACGTGCACCACCATCGAATCCGACCCTCTACCACCTGAGCTAACGGGTCTTGTTGTAGTTCTCGTCTGCTCTCGGCGGCGCGCTTCTTGTTCCCTCTCGAAGGCGATTGGATTCAGCACTGGGCCGCTCCGATTGCTGCATTTCATGACAATGCATTGGTAGATGGCGAACAAGACGGCTCCGACGACAATTCCGATGAGGCCGATGAGGATAGGGCTAAACTGAAATGGTTGGTGCTGGTTTGGATTAGGGCTATGTGCTCCGTCCATTAGAGAGATGTTTAAAGAAATGTAGGGTTTGTGTTTTGGAGAAGAAACGGTGGTGAAGTGAAGTGATGATTGCTTTTTTGATTAGTGTGTGTTTTTATAGTTATGTGTGGTCACGTTGATGATACGGACATGCTTATATCAAATATTGATCTTAATTTATATATAATAATGATTATTATTTGTGTTTTCATTAGGTCTAAGATTTTAAAGCTATAGTCAAGTCAACGATTGTTGGCGTACGGAAGGAGTTGGTGCTTTTGAATTTTGATTAGAGTTTTGGTGAATTTGTTTTGTTTAAACTGTTGAAAACAATGAGTAATTATGTTATTTGGTATCAAAAGTTTTATAAAATATTTTGTACAAAATATTGATGTTTTATACTTACATATTTAATTAACATAAATTCAATGACCTCTCTAGTTGTTTTGTTGGGATTGGAATATGCTAGTTCATTGGGATGGTCCAAAATAGAGGTACACAATATAAATGGACAAAATTTTGTACAAATTTGGAACATAGTTGAATCTATTAATATGATAAGAGTTTACTACTCTATTGAATTTAGTATCATTAGCACCAAAAAGTAAGTGACAAACATCAATCCTTACCAAATCTTCAAAATAAGCAATTAAACCAAGGTATTGTTCAATTTTCAAATAGTACAATAACCTATACAATTTTTTTTTTTTTTTTATACAGAAAGGGGTCGAACTCCTTTCTTGCAACGGTCTAAATAACATTTACAAGACGAATATATACAAGCTGCTGGATTAACCAACTGTGCCACCCTTAATGGTTAATAACCTATACAATTGAAAATATGTTTATATATCCGTAATGTTAATTTTTATATTTGTCCTCACTCAAATTTGAAATTTGTTTTTGAAGGAACTTAAAAAGCTTATATTAACTCAAAAATTGACCAATACGAGCTTTGACGAGTGAGCCGAATATAGTGCCCCGCCCTATTCAACAATCATATGCATAGAAACAGACGATCTAGCTAGCCAAACATAGTGCCCCGACCCAGTCAACAATCATTTCAAATTTGTTTAGTATGCCCAATGAGTTTAAAAAGATTTTCATCATGCATGGTCCCAATAATTTTAACCTATACACTTGAGTTGCATGTGTCTAATAATCAAACTTTTGTATTGGCTTTTAGGTCCAAATGTCCCAACAAATATGGATGAAAAAAAAAAAGGTTCCAATAAACTATTTAACTTTGTTTCAAACCCAACAAGCAAAAGTTGCAATATGTTTCAAGTTTGAACCATATGTGTGACTCAACATATATAGACTTGCAACAAATATATATATGTTTTCCAAAACAGTATATTTATATAGAAAAAGTGAAGCTCCATTGTGATATATGATAGTGACTAGCATCTATTTCTTCTAGATCAATTTAAAGAAATAATATAGTTGCATGTGATTTTTTTTTTTTTTTTTTAGCACAATTGAATTTTAATTATGAATAAAACCTATTGATCCACCAAATTAATATATATTTATGCAATCTGATGCATCAAGATGATGGTTGTGGATGATTTTAATTTGTCCAATATCTACATTTCTTATCTAAATTCAGATCTGGGTGCTTCAAAGATTTGATTCCCACAACCTCAAATAATTTTAGCCCTTTTCTTGTAAAATAGTGTACACTTTTTTTTCTTTTAATCTGTGGTTCGAGTAGGATTCCAAATGTCATCAATCCCTTTCAATTCTCAATAATATGAAAATCGTTTTTTTTTTTACCAATAGTTGGTTGGTCCAGTGGTGCCAGAGGCTGGACTTTGATAGGGAGAACCACGGTTCGATCCCCCACAGTTGCAATTGGGAGATGTGAGAAATCATTAATCCCAGGACCAAGCCTAGAATGAGAATTAGTCTGAGTATGATCACAAGACTTAAAGGTGCCTATCGCACGACAAAAAAAAATCGTTTTTTTTTTTTTTTCTTTCATACACTAGTTAAATAAAAATTATTTAATTTCAACTAAAATCAATCTCTGGTTTTTATAATAAAAAACTATAGATAACCATTTTAAAAGATATGGATTATGATGGTTGATTAATAAGTTGATTTTTTTTTATATTTTTTGGATGATGATTGATTGCTTAATTTTTAGATTATAAATGGTGGAAAAGTGGCATATCACAAAAGTAGCACCACAATTCCACTAGCAACTATATACTAAAATAGTAAAATTAAAATCAATTGACTAGCTTATAACTTTGGTTTTTGAACACCTACATGAGTAGGTACTAGCTGCCACATACTACCTCCATTTCCTTCCTATTTTTCACTATTATTTATTTGGACATATAGGAACTCAAAATGAAACTTGATTAAACTTTATAAACAATTGAAGTCTACATCATCTATTATATATTTTGTAGTATCTAGGGCTGTCCATCAATTTAGGGCATGTTTATTCAAAAGACTTGGTCACCAACATTTGTGGGGTACATCATGTAGTTAAAACACGCGTCAACATTATTGTGTTTCGAATTCGAGTTGTCGTGGATATAATATAGTAATTATCATTTATATATGAAGTTCTTATTTGTCAAAAAAAGTTTAATACAAGAGGAAGAAAAATGTATTTGCAACTATAGAAGTGGAAGAGATCGACAAAAATTTACTATGGTATATATCAGAACTGATTATAATCAAAGTTTGTGCCTGTTTATATCGTCTCATTTTGTGGTTCCCGACTTGCATGCATATTGACATGCATGCTTGCAATGCAATGGATCACGTGTGAAAGAAAAATACACACAACGAAAAATGTTGATTTAAAAGTTTTTTGAATTGTGCACATATTAAACCAAGTAAGTAAGAGAAACATGGTGTGTAACAGAAACATAATAATAATATTGACATTTTAGATCTAAACTTTCATGTGTGACTCATTATCAAATTTAACGTAAACAATTGTATTGTTTCTTTATCGAATCTACCTTAATTAAAAGTATGTACTTTCTCATGCTACGGAATAAACCTACAAAAAAAAAAAAAAAACGAATAAATGGATAGGTGATATCTAGGACATATATATGTGACCATATATTAAGGTTAAAACTATAATAATTAATATATAAGCAACCATAATGTGCACTTTTAAATAAATATTTGTATATTATAATCTACTATACAAAACAGAATCAATCTTAATTAATCTCTTTTTGTTTTGTTTTTTTGCAATTAGTGCAAAGGTTTTGAAATTAAAAAACCCAATATCAGTTTCATTCATCTCCCCCAACAAATAATGGGATTAATTTTCTAAAGATTCTGCAATTTTTCTTATCAAATTTGAATTTTCTTCTTGTAAACAAATGATAATAATGACCACCCACTGCCAAGAAAGTGTTTATCCTAAGTAGACTTGCACTTTTGTTTCAAGTCTTTGTTGGGAGATATTAATTAATCCTACTTTAATTACTATTTTCATTTGTTTAACACATTAATTAAAGGTTGATTAATTAAGAGGTTGAATCTTTACTCAAGCCTATACTTGAAGAGTCTTGTTATTCTTGCCTTCTTTGGATTAGATTCTTCTAGTAGTGATGTAATCAATAAAAATACATTTTTTTTCTACATAAATTTTACAATTACAGTACCTTAATTAATGTCAAAATATTGTCAGACGTTAAAATTGTTACGCCAAACGTAGGTGAGTATAAAACAATAACAAATGTTCCTCATATCGAACATGTATTTCCCTCTAATTATTGATTTAGTATATACTACGTTTCATGTACAAAATACACAGAGAAATCATTGATTATATACAACAAAAGTGTCATCAGGTTAATTTTATGCGCACATCGAGATTTTAAGGCGCAACCCACATATCAAGTCACATCCTTTTTAACATAAAAGGTTAGCATTAAAATATGGAGATTTAGCGATGGCCAAATTGCCCTCGTGAAATTCAACCGTGAATTTGTCGGTAGATTTAATTACAATTAATTTTGTAATCGGTTGTCACTCGTTTAATGCGCATGTTGTTTTTTTTTTAGTTGACCCTAAGAGGGAAAAAAAATCCCACCTTTCTATACTATTACTAGAGTTTGGGGAGGAAGGTATGGTTGGGTTAGGGTTGAAACTTGATATGAGTTTGTGACTGTTAGCTTCACCCACCACTAAAAGAGGAGTGTATGTGTGTGGTCAATACTCAATACTCAAAACTCAAAACAAAACTATCTTCTTCATGCTCCAAAAGGGAATTTCCATTACAATTTCTTCTTGGTCTCACCTTCTAAGATACCTTGGGATAGTGATGTTTTGGGTAACAAAATAGGTGTCATTTCAATTATTAAAATGATTCCACCATAATATATACACACACACATACATCAATAGTGCTTTCCCAACTTCAAATTATGATATTAATTGTACTCAACTAAAATTATGGAAAATAATGTCATGATATGTAGGTTTTAAGTTCAACACTGAAATACCAAAATACCCTTTGGGCAGAAAAAGCGGCAAAAAGTAAATAGTACTAAAAAAAAAAAAAAAATTATCGTTGCCAGCTGCAAATATGTCAATTATAGAGTAGTAAACATTAATTATCCTCAAAGTAAATTACATGTGTTAAATTTTAATTCATTTAAAATTTATATTTTTATATGAATTTATTAAGTTAATTTAATAAGCACAATTACTTATTTTTATTCCTGATAAGCTCTGTGCCACCAATGTAGACTCTGTGAATTATTTGCGAATATATAAATAAATAAAGTGCACCGTCAGGTCGTTACCGTTAGTGACGGCAAAAAAGAGCGGTACTATCTAGTGAAGGCCTCAACCGCCGAAACCTCCTCTATATTGAGACGGTGCTACACGTCTCTGATTCCTCTTTCTGTTCATGATATTTTCTGTTTGTTTCCCGAGAAAATAAATTAGAAAAACAGTAGAGCAGTAGTTGGAGCCTGGTGGTGAGCAGCAGGAGCCAGGAGGGTGAGTGAGAGAGAGAGAGAG
>JAYMTH010003328.1:0-11072 GCA_036897465.1 Pelargonium australe | reverse complement strand
ACATTGTAGTATTTAATTTGAAGTATCTTCCATGGAAGTTGGAGCTTGAAGAGGTTGATTGATTGGTAATGATGAGCCAAGTGGAGATCTAAGGTGCCATACCAATATTCTAGAACAATCCTCTGCTGCCATTCCCTTCACTTTTGTCTCATCTTCTAGCACTACTTGCTTCACAAATTTTATTGAATTCTATTTCAAAAATAAGAAGAAAAAATTGTTGGTTACTACATTTAATATATTGAAAAGACAATAATTTATCTACAAAGTTACGGCGACAACTTACGTGATAAATATACATCTCACAATATTAATTTTAATTATAAAAAACCAATGCAGATGATATATACCACTATTCTCTCATAAGCTTTTGACGTGGAGCGTTTTTGCCAAATTATTTTAGCTTATACCAAGTCAAGCCAATAATCTCATTAAATTCCACTCATATTCACCGACGTGAATTTATGGGAGCAGAGCAACCCGTTTAGCTTCAATTATTTTAATGAGGTCTCTCTCTCTCTCTCTCTCTCTCTCTCTCTCTCTCTCTCTGATATCAATCTCGATAAAACTAATTGAGCCAGTTTGTTAGAGTTGACAATTCATATTTCAAACTAATAATGCTCAATTTGAACTTGACCCAAAAGGGTTGCAGACCGTGAGCTAGGATTATACAAGTAAATTGTGTGGATTCATGTGAGTTCGCTCCGACCCAGCCTACAATTTCATCTCAACAAATTCAACCATGCTCAAAACATGTTTGTTTTATACCATTCGTACTCGTAAAATATGGGTCAGTTTCAGTTCTAAACTGTCAACTCTATCGATGATCCGACATGAGACGACACAATTGAAAATAACTTTTATTCATTGAGATGGCACAATTGTAAATATACCTGCTGAGAAGTGTCTTGATCGGAGGAAGGACGGCCCCACCGTTCAGGGTCCCACAGAATGGAGCTGTTGAAAGCAAAAGTGGAGATGTGAATGGGAGGTTTTGCATCATCGGTTTCATTGTTCATTTTTTTGATATGCCACCCCAGAACTTTTGAAGAATCACAAACAGGTCCCTCAATCACCACTTTGTTCCTGTTTGGAGACAGTAATGCCATTGGCCATGTCCCAAACACCCTGCACATACCATAAAAACCATCATTTTCCATTTTAGAGTCTAATTTAGACGCTCACACAATAGCATAAACAAAACATTACACTATCCTTCTAGAACTGACGATTCGGGTTCTAACCAGACTTATCTAAGTCTAGGTAGTAGTTAATTTGAGTCGATAGAAACACGTGTATATTTGAATTCTAGGATTTTGTGGCTAGAGTTATTAAATGGATTGATGATACGTGTGCCATTTTAGTTAGACTAGATATGATATTGGGTATGGTTCGGAAAATGTCATGATAAGCATGAGGGTATTTTCCCCCAATCTGTTTAGGCCCAAACATATTGGCACACGATTCTATCCCGTGGATCATTACTAGCTTAACCTGATAATGTCATGCTTCAAGCTACAAATAGTGATAGGAGAAACATATTTATGTGTTTGGTACAACCTATTGGTATTTGCCACCTAAATTGTTCTATTTTTTTTAAAGAACAATATATGTTTTTTATGTCATTTACTATCCATTTTGTTCCGTATTGATATTCAATTGAATTTATGCTATCATTTACTCTCCGATGTAAGTTACTTTATTTAAAATTAATCCAATACGTTATAGATTGGACCCTTGAATCATAATAGCATAATTCAATTTTATGCAAAACAAAACACAATGTTAATTTCAAAACCATACTGCAAATGGTTTTCTTAGTCTTTTTTTTCATAAGAAAAAATATAATTCATAGAATAAGAATAACATGTAATGACAATAGCAAAATAATAAACTCATATTTGGTATACCAACTAGGCAACTACCCAATGGACTCATGTTTTCTTGCTGTCATTATTCTATTTTTCAAGAGATTAGTTAACAATTAATTAAGCCCTCAAATAGTTATGATATTATCTTAGGGTCAACACATTAATGACCTAAGCACATATTAAATTGGCATGCCTTGTGATTTCTAAAAATAATAGACTTTTTTTTTCTTTTGACACAAAATTGAGTTTTTTCTAACAAAAAAAAAAAAAAACATTTTAAAAGTAAAATTTTAAATTAGTTTCATTATAGAGTCAAAACCTTTTTTTATTATTAATTAAATGAAATGAAAAATGTGTAATGACAACAGCATGACAAATGTAATCATGAAATATATTTCCTACTAAAAATAAAAACTTTCAACTAAGGAAATATCGAGGGTGACACATGAACAATTTTTTATAGTTTAAAAATAGTATTGTGACAAGTCTGTTTATATTGTATTAAGATTATTGGTTTGAATCAATTAATTATAATTTATCAATTCATAAAATTGGTAATGACATGATCATAACAATCACAGGGATAACAAGTATACACTTTATATATACACACAACAAATGTCGGAATGTATATTAAGTGCATCTCATTATCGAGCATATGATTCAGAAATATATTAGCCTAACGAGAACATGAGTTACTCAACCCCAATTTTGCTATATCCTTAATTGTAATATTTTATTATTCAACCGAGTCTAAGCAAATAACTAGAGATGATAATATAAACTCGAATTTACATGTAGATCCGACATTTTGAACTTAAATTTGTAGACACCCAAATTTTGATAGGTAACTTTTCAAGTTTGGATTGCATGAAATAGACGCAATCAATTTTGGGTGCAGTAAACCTTCACAAAATTCAAATCCAACCCGACACTTGTTCTCCTCTTGAGTCTAGGTCGAATTCGGTCTTTCCAACTCACTGACTTGTATCTCTTCTAAGACTTGACAATTTGGTCCGCATGCTTAATGGAGGCCGGGCCAAATACTCACGTCATATTTTGCAACCCTTATCTATCGCACTCTTCCCTACCAAGAAGTGGCGTTTGAACTAGCCACCCGCATTTCCCATCATGCTTTTTATTCAGTTTTAAATTTTAACATTTTAGCTCAAAAACTCGAATTATCAACTCTACTTTCTCAGTAGTTACATGATCATGAATATTGCAAAATAAAGAGGAAAAAGAAGAAATGAACGTACTCAATTTCTCTGAGCTCATCGAAGAAATCGAGATCATAGACGTTGGAGAGTCCGGCGAAGTGGACGATCCCGCTAAGCCGGTGGTGCTCGATGTGCCGGAGCGCCAAGTTCCGCTGGTGCTCCATCTCCGCCTCCGCATCCGTAAAATTCTCCTTAAAAACCAAATGCCTATACATCACTCCCGTCTTCCTTAACATCTCCGACACCTCCTCCGTCTCCGATTGCGCCTCCACCACTATCCACACCACCGGCTGCGCCACCAGGCTAACCGTGTTCGCCAGCCTCCTCAACGACACCGTTTTGAACCCGTCCCTCGAGCTCGTCGGCGTCACCAGAATGATCTGTCTCCTCGGAGCCACCACCTCTTGCTCTGTTTCGTGCACCTCGAAAACCTCCGGTTCGTTACCCGAATCCGCAATTGGGGTTTCGGCTACGAACGTTTTGTTGATCTTCGCAGAGTCCGTTGTGGCTCTGTGGTGATGCATTTCCGCCGGCGGCGGGAATGCGGAGGACTTTCCGGTGGGAGCGAAGCCGGAGAAGAAGCCCATGACGAAACAGAGTGTGAAGTGAAAAATGGCTTTTTGCCATAACTGGACTTTCTTCTTCGATCTTTCCATGGAAAATTTTGATTTTTTTTACAAGAACACAGAATCAAAATTTGATTTTTTGAAGAACCCAGAATCTGAATTTTCGTGGGTCGGATTGAAAAGGGTGGTTGTGATTTATATAAGTTGTGGGTTTGTAATATTTTAACGTTAATGATTGGAACCGCCAAACTCACTGCACATTTTTTTCTTGGGTTTAATTAGGTTTTCACTGGTGAGGTATTGCTTGGAATGATGGTTTCTTGAAGTGGAAGAAATGTGGAAAGGAACATATATGGGAATTGGAGAGTTGCTGTCCCTGCACCAAATGTTTGGTGGGATGGTACCATTTGTTCAATAGTTTAAGGCAGTTGTTAGGATTTGTAATTTAATTAAGTTTTTATTCATCTAGTAGTTGTATAGGGTTGACTATGATTCACTAAAGGAAAGCGATTTTTCATGTCGAAGTAACAAGCCTATTGTATTGTATGAAGAAGTTTATGGCCACCGGCGGGTTCAAAAGAGTGAAAATATAAACACGAAAAAGGTCCCTTCCAACAAGGACATTAAAATGAATGTAAGATCAGACGTTACATAAAACTCATATGAAAAAACACATGCCCTAACTCACTTGTAGTTTGTATAAAGTGGACTATTATTTATCAAAAGAAAATGATTTTTTTTCCATGTAAAGTATTTAACAGTTTGTACTGATTCACGGGAAAGTTTGTGTCGGTCAAGATAAGAAGAATGAAAATAACAAAAAGACCAATATTAACAAGGAGATAATGTAAAATTGTAAAGTAAAATCGGATGCCACATTAGTTCACATGAGAAAACACATATACTAACTCATTTGTCGTATAAAGTTGACTATGACTTGCTGGAAAAAAAATTGTAAGGTACTTACCAATTTGTACTAAATAATAGAGAAATTCAAAACCATCATGTCAAAACGATGAATAGTAATAATAAAATACCAAAAAAGAACCTACTAACAAATAAGATCGAATAAAACTAAAAGTCACGTCAGCTCATATGAGAAAACAAATGCAACTTGCATGTACTAATTTTCATATTTCACCAAATAATCAGTTGCAAGACTATGTACAAGAGTGAGTTTTGAAATTCATGCAATGTGGGTCCAATATAGACCAAAAACATCTAGAATTAATATGAGATTATCACTAGTCATATGTTTTAATTAATGATGTGCTGTTATATATTGTTATACATAATTCACTCACAATGACATTTTTAGGTCAATAAATATGGTAACTAGATGAAACTCACCAACTTTAAAGACCAAGGCATTACTTGGGCACCAAGAAACCTACCGGGCAAAATTTTGAATTTGAAATTGTTACAAAACTGAGAACTCATAAATTAGAGACCCAAATATGAAACAGTTCAGGCTCATACACTTCATATTTTCATTCTTTGCAGCTGAATCATGTCTTGGCTGTAGCTCTATTCATCGTCTTTCGGTTTTGTTGAAATTGCCTCTCTTCGAGGCCGATGTTTCTTCCATTTTTGTTTGTTCAAAGCTGTGATCCACGTCGGAACCTCACAGCCTGAGGCTGACATCACATTACCTATGTTGCGCAAGAATGGAATGTCTGCTTCGGTGTAGAAAGTGATAGCTTCTCCAGTCCTCCCTGCCCTGCCAGACCGACCTGCGAGGAATGTGAACAAACTTCGATTTAGTGACCACGGAAATAGTTTGGTACAAATTATTCCAATATAATTAGAATTTATCGAACTAATCCTCATTCAATACACAATTCAGTACTATAGTAGTCAATACAGTTGCTTGAATAGAGTTGGAAAATCAGGTTTCGAGTAGGTTGAAAAAACCCAACCCAAACCCAGCCCTAAGGAGGTGCAGGTTGCGGGTTTAACATAGAAAATGTGTGGGCTGAATGTGGGTTGCCCAACCAAGCTCACACTTTTCCCAAAGCAAACTTGGCCCGAACATTAATCAGATCCAACAAAAATTTGCATGTACAGGATATCAAGAGCGCATGACATACCAATCCTGTGGATGTAGGCTGCAGCTGAATCTGGAAAATCATAATTGATCACGCAGTTGATACCCTTGAAATCCATGCCCCGGGCAATAACATCAGTAGCAATCAATACCCAAGTTTTTCCGGCTCGGAAATCATCAACAGCATTTTCTCGCTGTATTTCAATCAGCAAAAGAAACACATAAGAACAAATGGTAAAAGTTACGGATTGGCACATGTACATTATGGGAGGTTAAACAATAAAACTAAACACACTTTTTGAGGACCCAAGGTGGATGGTCCACAAGACCACAGAAAGAGGACCGAAATCCACATCAGATTAAGTTTAAACATTTCTAGCTAGTACTTATAATACGAAACAACTATATCTACACAATATAATATTTTAGTAAAGATGATAGGAAATAAGCCAGGCATTTTGAGCAATGTATATTATATTCTCCATTAAAGCCTTTTGGGGGTTAAATAGCAAAACAAGGACTTCCACTCACTAGTCAAATTCACCCAAAATGACTCCTTCAGTCCCAAAAATAAGTGTATGGCTTTCCATTTTGAGAACAATTATGGAGAAGTTAGTGTTGTATATCTCCTCTTCTATCCCCATGCACTCGTTGTAACAACCTTAATAACTAACTTATTATAAGGATGTTATTGAAAATTCATGCATAACTAACTTCTTAAAAATGGAAACAAGACACTTATTTTGGGACAAAAATGCAAGTGAAGCAGGACACTAATTTTGGAATGGACAGAGTAGGATCTTATTTATGAAATTTGAATAAAACACCCTTCTTCATTAATAGAAAGGCGTGATAACATATAAATAGATCTAACTGATACTTTACCTGCTCCTGGGACAAGTCAGAATGGATGACATCAACTCTGATGTTATCAAACGCCAGCTCCCCATGTAGTTCCTTTGCTCTTTCTTTGCTTTGGACAAAGATAAGCACGGGTGGATTCAAACTCTATTGACAAGCAGTAGATACAACAAAAACAAGCATTAGGTCAAAACTCTAAAATGGAAAAAATTCAGATGAAATACAAAAGGTTTGGATTTGATTTGAAATTTGTTATTTGAAATCTTATATTTCATATACAAATATAATGTACAGCAAATTATAAAATTTCAAATGACAAGGTTAAGAGTTGCCATTTGAAATCCATGTACTAGGCCTGTTTTGAAAAGTATTGGATTTAAGCCATATCCAAATTCTTTGTGCATCCAAACATTGGATATGGCACAAATCTAGAATCTCAAATCAAATCTAAGATTCCAAACAGAGCAAAAAAGAAAAGCTTGAAAGAATTATGTTTGGGAGCAGTGAGCACACTTCACAAAGTGCGTCTATCATGAGATATTGCCAAATTCATAATCTAATTTCTTTCAAATAATGAATTTGTAACTACTAGAAAAATCTATATACTCTTAAATTAGGCAAGCTGAAACTTCTTATATGACATTTTAGAATGTATTTTTTGGTGCATTGTTTCTGCTACATATTTCTTAAAGGGTGCATAAATCTTATCACATTTAGCTTTTGAACTTACTCCAAGTACATTTTACATCGATTATTAAGCAGCATACCTCTGCAAAGCTTTGACGAAGTGCAAGAAGTTTTCCTTCTTCGCTTCCAGCAAAAACCAACTTTTGCTTTATGGTTTCAGAAGCAGTATTCCTGATCAGAGTTGAAATAATAAGTTGCCAATCAAGATAAGTACACCATGCCTTTACAATTATGTCATGTTATACTTACTTCCTGCCAATAATAATTCGAACAGCATCATGCATCATTGTGCGCGCTAGCTCTTCAACAAAATCCGGTAAAGTCGCACTAAATAATGAGCGTATTATTTGAGGATTTGAGCATGCCTTCACCACAGAATCAATTTGCTTCACCAAACCAAGCTCAAAAAGTTTATCAGCTTCATCCAAGACTAAATATTCAACCCTGTGGAGACAAGATCTCATGTGAGAAATGAGTACCACTGACAATTCATTGAGTAACTAAAATATTAAGTATTAACCTTTATCTTTAAACACATCCAATCATTAAAACTGACATTATTTCTTGGCCAGAATTAGATGTTCTTGCTGTGCATATTACATCGAGGGTTTAATTCTTTTTCAATTTTAAAATTTAAATATTTCAAACAGAAATCTAGGTCAGACGCATGCCATCATACAACTTCAGTAGTTCAATATGTACGCAAGATTGTTTGGCTTTTCTTTCATTTTTCACCTATATAAACTATATTTGCTCATAAGACCTACAAATATTTGTATACATATTTTTATAGAGGTTATATAAATGGTACCGAGTTCTACTCATACCTGCTCAAATCAATCTTCTTTTTCTTGATAGCCAACCGCAACCGAAGTGGTGTAGATATAAGTACATCACAACGCAGTTTAGAGAGATCCGTATTTTTTACAATCTCTTTAGTCATGAACTTGATATAAATTTTGTTTCCCTTGGCCAATTTTTTGCACTCTCTAGTCGTTTGAGCAGCTAATTCGCGTGTGGGACAAAGGATTACAGCTCGGATTCCACCCTTAGATGCATGCTGCCAATATGGAGAATGTTTCATACCAGAAACTCAAGAATCATTATTCACAAATTTAGTTAAAGATCTTCACAATACCTTAAGTTTCATTAGCATGGGGCAGACAAATGCGAGAGTTTTACCGGATCCAGTTGGAGCACATGCAAAGCATTCCTGACCCTGGCATTTGTCAACACCAAATTATTCACTCATATTGAAGCTCTAATGAAATAAAAGTTTAAACAATCAACACAATAGGTAATTGGATTAAACAAAAAGGGCTCAAATGAAAGGCCATACAGATAAGAGGACAGGGATAGCCTGCCTTTGGATTGGCGTTGGCTCTTTAAATCCAAGTTCAGCCATATTGTGCAATAGATACGACTCACATTGATATCTGTAAGGGAACCAAAAGAAATTTGTAATTTGAAGCATAGTTACTGCTAACGAACATTTCCAGTAATGAACAAACTACACAATTTGGGGAGGAAGAAAACTAATTGTGGAAGTAATTTTCTTTCTTGAACTCTTAACAAAATTTCCTTTCATTCCCCGTTTCTTACAGGCATTGTCGTAATGAATAGAGATAAATTTGAAAGAGAAAATAGAAAGATAAATAATATCAGTAACAACTAACAACAATGCTTGCATGAGAGTGAAAATGAAATTTTAGAATGGGTTGCATATGTTGAAGAAGATAGTATTTGATAAATCTATGCTGAAACTGAAAGGTGTCAACACTACACAAAATAAGCGCAACTAATGCATATTATATCCAACCCATTAAATGAAGGAAGTTGAAATACCTAGATTTTAACTCAGCAAAATTCTGGAGTGGAGAAGGGACATTGTTCCTAGAAACATGAATGTTATGCTTCTTCCGAAACAGCGCATCTTGCTAATCTCATGAAACACGGAGTATTAGATACAGAATTGAAAACAAACTGTGAAAATCATTACCATCCATTACATTTACATATATAAAGAGGAATACCTCCATTTTCTTATACAATTGCTTCTTTCCTTTGGAAGGCTCGGCTTCAGCTCGCTTGGTCTCTTCATCAATTCCGGATTTGGATTTTGATTTTGATTTTCTGAAGACACTAAACCCCTCAACCTTCTCTGAAGCCATCAAGAAAGAAGAAACAATAAATCAGCTGATGCCCGAACTGATTAACTAGAAACATTACACCATAATGTAAGTATACTACCATTAGCTGTCGCCTTCCGCTTCCTCTTCTTGGAAGACACCTTCTCCTCCTTATCACTCTCCTCGTAGAGCTCAGATTTTTCATCTTCAATCAAGCTCAATTCGTTTACTGAATCATCACTTCCTTTTTTCTCCTAAAACACAAGTTTCCAAAACATAATATTCTCATCAATTCTGAATTCACATCAATTGTACACGAACATTCTACTTATGTCAAGTTATTTTCTCGGAAACCAAACAGGTTGACACAGAGAAAACATAGAAGCTCTCAATGAAGCTCAATTCGTTTACTGAATCATCAGTTCCTTTTTTTCTCCTATTTCCAGAACATAATATTCTCATCAATAATGAATTGGAATAGTTCGCGATTATATCATTCTTTTAAATTTCTCTCTAGATATCCTGAAAATCCACATAACAACTCACTATTTTCATATCATTTATACACAAATTATCGAAAATCATCAAGTTACTTTCTCGGAAACCAAACACAGGTTGCGACAGAGAGAAACATTTACCTGAAACCTGGAAAAATCTCGAGCGAACTTCTTCTTATCAAAGTGAATGCCAGCAAAAAGGAAAGAGGCGGCTTTCTCCATTGTAGGAGATGTAGCTCTGATCGGTTTTGATAAACCCTAGCCGATGCTGTCCGTACAGTTATTCTAGAAGCTTTGCACGGCGCGGCGACGGAGCTTGGTACCGGCGGCGGCGAAGCCAAGGGTTTCGTTAGATGGTTGAGTGTTCAGTGATGGAACCTATTTTCGTTTCCTTGTCGTTTTAGTTTTTGTAATTTACGGTTTTGTTAAAATATTACTGCCCCTCTATTTATTGAAATCACATTAATCAACCCAGAAGTTCAGTATAATTGCGTAAGTAGAAATTATAAATTGTATATTCACCCTTTTGGCCCAAACTGTATTATCTTCTAATTCTTCTTTGTTTTTGACACCCAAAATAATTGTATCGAAATGGACCGAATTAGAAGCAAAGTTAAGATATTTTAAGGCCGGAATCAGATTTTTTTTTTCAATAAGCAACGGAACAACATACATGTTAAGGCCTGCGTTTTGCGTCGATTTTCTTTTTCAACTACTTAAATAACAATCCTCAAGATCTGTTATTAATATCAAATAACTCTCTAATTTCTTGTGAGAATTGGTGGGTGAGGGGGTCATGACTCATGAGTACTGATTTGAATTCAAGAACCATAGTTTATATCAATTTTGCCTTACATTTAGTACTTTGCTGCCACAGTTACTACCATATGCATCTTTTTGTGCATTATACTAATGCTTCCTACATCGCCGCGTAGGGTTTGCGAAGAATATTAGAGGACGAGTATTGTGAATGGAGGATATTTTGTTGTTATCTCTATGCGAATTTCAGAGACCAAGAGTTTATAGACAATATTTTGAAAATTGAAACAATTAATGTGGAATGTTGATAGGTCCTACTATAAAGTTGACATCAACTCGTATACGAATTAACTTAAGAGTAGTGGCATACGAATTAACTTAAGAGTAGTGGCGTAGTTGGCAACACAGGCTGCGTGAGTGGTAAGAGCGTTTGCGTTC
>JAYMTH010003327.1:0-11074 GCA_036897465.1 Pelargonium australe | reverse complement strand
ACAACTTAAAGTTCAGGGTAGTAATTTGCAAAAGGTGTTTAGTTCAGGGTAGCTACCTGCAATTTCCCCTAGATTATATGTTAAGTTTAGGGTTAGAGAAAATAAAATGATTTCAATTAGATTATGTATAAAGATGAACAAATATCACACTAGCATCCCTGTCAAGTTGTCTAGTGTCTCCTACCTTTTGCTACTTAAAAAGGAAAAAGTGGTGACTTTGATATAAGCTACTAATTAGTACTATCACAATTATTATCCATGAAGTTAGAAAACCAAATTGAAATGGCACTAAATCAGGGACAAAAGGGCTATAGAGATGGCCAGCTATTTCACAAGAGATTGGGACCTTGAGAGGGTTGGAGAGTTTGATATTGACATCCTAACCTCACCTATTGCCCATTGATTTATACAATTATTATATCAAATATATAAAATTTCCATGGTGGTCCACAACATCTCCACAATTCAGGCAAAATAATTGGCAACAATCAAAATTTCAAGCAAGCAACAAGAGCACCAAAAGAGAATTGACAATTGCACAAATATGGCAAAACTTCCACTAATGTTGCAAGGCAAAAACATACCCTAAAGTAATTTCAGCCCAAAGATGGTTGGGGTTACAAAACTATAATCTCCTCAACCACCAACAAAATGCCCTATATAACAAACACAACACCCACAAACAAATCACAATCCTACATCATTTTTGTGGTTAAGGGGTCAATTTCATGTTTTGGTTGGAGTGCAAGCAGCAACAAAATGTGATGCATAGTTGCAATAGTATGTGCATAAATGAGTTGCTAAAACACAAGGACACCAACACTAGCAAAAGGGTGAATCATAATAAAAATACTTCAAGAGTTGAACTACAGCGAATCTCGACGGAAACAACTATCCCGACGCGACAATAGGGTTTTTGAAAACAGTCTCTCGGCAAAAACAGAAGCGGGGAGAATGTACCTTCAATAGGCCATTACCTTTTAATGAGATTAAAGAGGTGAAAGAGAAAGGAGTGAGTGGTACCCAGATGCTATTCATCTATATATTGTCAGAACCCATGTGATAGTGTGGCCATAACCCTTCATGTCCACCTAAAACAAACCACAAAATGAGACAAAAGAGTCCCCCAAAGTCACCTTTAATCACATGAGAGAAAAGAACAACTTTTCTTTTCTTTTCTTTTTCATTTTTTACCCATACCACCTTTCTTCTGATTCAGCTTGTTTCATATCATATACAGTGTAATGTATGACAAATACTGTGTTCAATAGCAAGATCCAAAACTCAAATACAAAAGAAAAACTAAAGTGAGTGAAAGAGAGAGCCTTTACTACAACCACACCATTTCAGTAGTGATGCCATTACTTTCCATTTAAGGTCTCCATATCAGTATAGTAGTTAAGCTTCTGCTACATTTCATTTGAACTTTCTGGGTCTACTTCTCTATACATAAAATATTACATGCTTCATTTCTTTATAATAGTTCCCTAAGTTTCTTTCAACCTCTCACATGCAGAGGGATTGGTAACAGAGAACAAAAAAGAAAAGGGTAAAATACAAAAATATGATAAAAGAGTTACTGCTACTAGTCTTTGTTTTTTTTTTTCTGCTGCTATTGCTGTGTGGTCCTGGTCCACCACACACACCTACATAGAAAGAGAGAAGGGTATACAGTAGAGAGCAAAGAGAGACCCCACGTCCCATAAATCAGATCATCTGTCCTTTTATGTATGCATATGTATTTCATTGTAAGTAGTATGTATTGATGATGATGATGATGAAGATGATGGTGATGATTGATGAGATCTTCTCTCCAGATCTTTTTTCTTTGAGTTGGGTTGGATGGTTTTTCAGCTATACAACTAGAGGATCTTTTTTTTTCTTCATTGGAATATGCTTTCTGCATAGCATGAACAGCCCAACATCATGAAACAATCCATGCATGTTGCATAATTGAACACATTCATGATGCAAGATTTGATGCCTGCAAGTGAGTTTTTAGCTCTTACCTTGAAAAGGTCAATCCCCAGATAGCTGTCTATGGCCACCATTGACAACTACAACCCAATGGTACCATGCCCAGATGAGAACCTGAGCAAACAAAGTACCCAAGATGCAATATCAATTACAAACATCATGGAAATTGAGTTACGATACAATGATGATAATTTAGAATGTAGAAAATTAGTTGCAGCACCTGGGTATCTGGAGGAAGCAAGATTTGAGAGAAGCCATATTGAGAGGTGAAGTGGCTTGCAGTACCGAGTTATTGTTAGATGAAGATGGAGTAGTTGAGCTTGTGCTTTCATCGCCTCCGGCATTGGAGAAGACGGTGAGGTGGTCGCCGTCGGATTTTTTAGGAGAAGCAAAGAGGTTATCAGGGAGGATATGCTCCAAGCTGTTGCCATCACAAGACACAAAGTTAGAAAATTGGAGAACCTAAAACAAAAACAATACAAGGAAATAAATTGTGTCAAAGCAATAACATGGTGTTGGCTATACTGTGGGCAATCATTCTCAGCACCTGAAAAATCAAGTTCCATACCTTTCATGGAGATCACACTCTTCATTGTTGAACTTTTCCTCCTTTACATTACCATTTTCATTACTGTGATTGGAGCCTCCATTCATTTCTTGCTGATTGGCATCTTCGATTGGACTGCCGCCATTTCCTGCAACAAAATGCAGAACATTAGTATTCGCGAACATCAAAAGCCTAAGCTCGATATGATTAAATCAGTTAACCTTCATGATCGGGGGCTTTTCTATCAGGGGACGGGACTCGATTCCCATTGTTGGGAGTGTGGCAAAATGTTGGCGAGGGAACGGGCGAGCTGGTGGATAAAGCTTGATGGAATTGATGGTGATGGTGATTCTTCAAGTCAAGTAGCTGCAGATTGAGCAGCCTCCTCTCTTGGAGCTCAATGGCTTGTTGCAAATCAGCCTGCTCCTCTAATTTCCTCTTAAACAACATTTCTTGGGTATTGTAGAACATTCTTGCCCCTAAAACAGAACACACATCTTCAAATTGCCTCTTCTCCTAAAAAACCCAGACCAACCAAACCATAATCTTCATTTGCTTACCAAGGTTAAGGTCATAGGATTCTCTGGCGTCGAGGCCTGTCGGACTCGAACAAGCCAAATAGTCTGCCCTGTCCATGTGCTGCTGTTGCTTCCTGGAAATGATCCAATTAGCAACACACCACAACACATACATGAATGGTGTATTGATAAGAGAAACAATTGAACAAGACACTCACTTTTCTGGGATCTTGCCCTTCTCCTTGTAAGGCTTAACAAGAACCCTAGAATCACAAACAAAATGGGGGTTCCCTTTGGCCAATATGAGCTTCACAGTCTCAGGATACACAAATGTAACAAAACCAAACATCCTCTTCTGCTGGTATGGGATCCTCACATCATGAACAGGTCCATAAATGCTTCAATGCAGTAACAAAAAAAATGGAATCTTGAGCAAAACCCAGAACTCAAAACCTCAAATTGGTAGTAAAAACTGGAGCTTTACTCACCTGAAGTAATTGGAAACATCTTCTTCTCTGAAAGTACTGTCAGCTGGAAATGTCAAGTAGATTTGTCTAGAACCAGGATTCACAGTTCCTCCCAAACCCATCACCGAAAAATCGTTCCTTTCGGGCCTGCACCTCCCGAACTTGTGCAGCTCATCTCCCATCATCAATGCAGCTGCAGCTGATCTGCAACAAAAGCAAAAACAGAGCATTACATTAACAATGAACAATCCGAGAACAAGACCCATTATCAGTGAACATGTGTTCTGTGTACCTCTGGTTATCATTTTCTTGTTGCAGAAGGAAATTCACGCACTTGCTGTAAGGGAACGTAGCGGCTCCGACTCCGGCCATGAACTGCGACGCCGCGGCCAGTTTCTGCTGCTGGACGGCTTTCGATCTGAGAATCTCCTGGCACTGCTCGAATTCGCTGAGCTTGCTCGGCGACCCAACAATGACGGTCCCGTCGGCAGAGTCTCCGTGCAGGAACCTGCAGCTGCTGCCGTTCTTGCAGAACCCTCTAGCGAAATACAAACACGGCTTCCAACCGAATCCGGAATTCGGGTCCTCGGACCCGAAACACATCCCGGGGACAGAGTAGCTCCGCCGGTGCAAATGGGTCTCTCCGCCAAGCTGCTCCAGGCGCGGATCGAACAAGTCGTCGGCTTTGGAGTCGTTGAGGAAGGACAGGTGGTCCTGGAGCTGGTAGTCATCAACAAGGTCGCCGGAGTTGTTCCCGGCGGCAACAGCGCCGTAGTAGGGAAATGTAGGCGAAGACAGAGACGAGGCCGAAGCAGCAGAGGCGGTTCCGTTAACGATACTGGCGTAGGAGAGAGACGTATTTGGGCTGCGAAGATCGGAGAAAGCGGAGAGAGGCCAGTGACCGGACGTCGACGGCGGCGGAGAGGAGGGGATGGAGAGAGGAGTGGGCCTGGAAGGAGAGTTGTTGTTGTTGGGAAGGAGAGAGAGATGGGTCTTAGCCTTGAGAATGAGGTGGTGGAGGAGAGGGTCTGGACCAAGAGCCAAGCGAATCATCTCCTTGTCCCCATGGTCCTGTATCAGAATATAACCCATGATTTTGGAGGCATTTTCTGGGTCCAAGCTCTGTATTTTGGAGAACACAATCCTGGTTGCTTCATAAGAATCCATTTCACTCTGTAACTACTGGTTCATGGAGGAGGAAGAGGAGGGTGTGTAGTGTGGACTGTGGAGTGTGAGGAGTGGAGAGAGTGTGAGTGTTGAAAAGGGCAATAATGGGGTGTGATTGATTGAAATATTTTGGCATTAATTTAATGAAAGAAACAGAGAAGCAAGCAGTGGAGATAAAAAGGAGAGACCTTTTTTTTTATAAAAATAAAAAAGAATTAATTGAATGTCATATGCCATGAGCTCAACTCAGCTGACTTTTCCACACTCACTCACTGACCAAGAATGGATTTTGATTCTTGAATTGAAGGTGTGTGACTGTTAGAAACAGAGGGAGTATCTAAATTCTCACTTCATTTTTGGTTGTGGTGGTGATGATGATGATGATGCTGCTGCTCATCTCTCTCTCATGGTGTAGTTGTTGTTGCTGGTACTGTTGTCATTAGAACCACAACTTTTGGTGACACTGCAAAGGAGCAGCAGCTTTGTAATTGTAATGGAATGGGGAGAGTAAATTCACTACTCTCACCTCATCACTTACTCTCTATTTCTTTTACAAAATTCAATTTTTAAGAGGGTATTTGTCTTTACAGAATTGGACAAAACAAGGCTAACTGGGACTACAGATTCAGATCTCTTTTAAATCCTTCATTGGGAAAACACCACTCTCTCTCCTCCTCTCTTCCATTATTTTAACAATTCAACTACAACTATTACTATTTTTTTCACTTTATTTCTGTAGTTTAATGTGTCCATCTATGTATTAGCTTCTATTGTGAAAATTTGGAATCACCACACCTGACTAATTTGATATTTATTTTGAGAACATTTGAATCATTTGATACTGTATGTGAAGAATGATACTTCACACTTTGCTCAATCTTTGTGAAAAAAGAACAACCATCTATCTATCTACTACAAAGTTAACTTTTATATTCAAATTGTCTTATAATGAACTTTTCTATGGACACGTCAAGCAGTATAAGCGCATATCCTAACAAAAGAAGTTATACATGCACAAGTAGTACACTGATTAGCATCTGTCTCACAAGTATAGGAGCATGCCCCATGGCGAAAATCATCCTTAAGGCGCCTGGAGGAGACTCATTCTTTCGGGACGTGACATTCTCCCCCACCCAATCCGCAAACGCCCTTCTCGCGGACAATTGTGCTAACGTCGCTTCCTTGCGTCATGCGCCCCTGCGCAAATACGATGTCAAACCTTTCCCGGATCCCTCTTGACGCGCATAACAAAATTAGTGTACCCCACCCAAAACTCATTCATTTAGCACGCACACCTTGTGCATGCCCGTTACCCGTCCCCCTTGGACCTTTCTTTAAGGCACACATTATCACCAATACGACGCTAGCCCAATGTAGCACATCACATTTTAGTTTCCGACGCATGTCTTCACCTCACTCCCTCGTCCTTTTTCGTATCCACGCTTGACCCCATTTTCTTTCCCATAGATCACTCAGGAGACGCATATCACCACGAACCAACTGCATCTGCCACATTCACACCATGATCTGCTACGTGTCATGAACTTGCTTTGATACTATTTGTCACGGACCGAGAAAATTGAACCCTCGTAGCGCCTCATATCTCTCGTTTCTGAAAAGAGGGGCTAGTCTTTTCTATAGGCGTCAAGCAATATAAGCGCATATCTTACGAAAAGAGGTTGTACATGCACAAGTAGTACACTGATCAACATTTGTCTCTCTAGGAGCATGCTGCATGGTGAAAGTGACATTCTCCACCACCCTATCCGCAAATGCCCTCGTCGCGGAAAATTGTATTAACGTCGCTTCCTTGCGTCATGCACCTCTGTGCAAATACGCTGCCAAATATTTCTCGGACCCCACTTGCCGCAGGCAGCAAAATTAGTGTACTTCATCCAAAACTCATTCTTGTACGGCACACACCTTGTGCATGCCCGTTAACCGTCCCCCTTGAACCTTCATTTAAAGGCACACATCATCACCAATATGACGCTCGCCCGACATAACACATCACTTTTTAGCTCTCAATGCATGTCTTCACCGCACTCCCCCATCCTTTACCGCATCCACGCTTGACCTCATTTTCTTTCTCATAGATCGCTCAAGTGACACATGTCACCACGAACCATTCGCATATGTCACATTCGCAAGATGATCCACTACGTATCTTGAACCCTCTCTGATACCATTTGTCATGGGTTAAGAGAATCAGACCCGTGTGATGCCCCATTTCTCCCATTTTCGGAGAGAGGGGCTAGCATTTTTCATGGGTGTAAGCAATATAAGTGCATATACCGAAGAAAAAAAGGTTATACCCGCAACACTAGTACACTTATCAACATCTATCTCGCAACTTTAGGAGGATGTCGCATGGCGAAGACCATCCATAAGGCATCTAAGAGAGACTCATTCTTTCTGGAAGTGACAAAGGGGAAGATAAACCACAAAATATAGTAACAACATAAAATATAAGTATATTTAATAAAATATGTGACTTTAAATGGAACCTCGTGTAGAGCTTCTTAAAGTAACTATTTTTTATTTTTTTTTGTAGAAGGTGTGAAAATTTTACATCTCAAAAAGAACTCCTATTAGAAACTTATGTTGACCTAATTATAGTTTATGTCGGCCTATGTACATAAAAAATTGTTAATTGATATGCTAAAAATTCATATGTGATGTTACCTAAAAAATCACAATTTTTTTGACAAATGAAAAAGTGACAAACGGCTCTCGAGGACAACAAAACCTCGCCTCATGACTATGATACCTACTTCAAGAGCACATGTCCAAGGTACTCAACCTAAGACGGACTTGTTCCCGAAGCATAACTCGAAGGGACTTGCTCCAATGAAGGGGCTCTGAAACCCTCTGAGTATATCAGGTATCACACCATTCTCACAAGCTTTCAAAGGCACCCAAATCCACAGGCCAATTCCTAAAGATAAGGGACTTGCTCCAATGAATGGCTTTAAAACCCTCCAAGTATATCATGTCTCACACCTAGTATGACCATTAATTATCTAGTATTTGAATATATCTTAGAGTTAGCATTTAACTAGATAACAATTAGTTATTAGAGATATGATATGATATATTTAAATATTAAATCAGATTAGGTTTGCATTTATCTCTTAGTTATAGGTTGGTTATAAATAGTGAGAGTAATTGTAGTAGAAATATGTTGAATTATGTATTTGGCTTGGTGAATTCTCTTCTACCTCTCCTATGCCTATCAGTCACTTCTCTCCTATTGAATTAGTCCATCTCGGATTAGTTTTCTCATAACTGTAATGTTATTCTCTCAATAAATATTGCAGTATTCTCATTCTCTTCTCGTCTTACTCTATATTTTTATACCATATTTATCAAACCAGTTCCAACACCATTCTCGTAAGCCATCAAAGGCACCCAAATTCAGTGTTCAAGTCCCAAAGACAATAGGAACTTTACCAAAGAAAGTGAGGGCAAACGAAGGCTAAATGAGGCTCACACAAAGCTCAAATAGAGCAGTTGGAGTCCTTATGTCCAAGTTTTTTCCAAGCTCGGATAGAATAACCCAACATACTGTCATGACAATAGCTCAAACAAAGTTCTGATTAAGCCTTTTCCCTATCCGAAAGGGATGTTCAAAGTTTCATAAGGGACCAAGGAACCCAGTGATCTTGTTTGATATCTCAAGTCACCTTCTCAAACAACTTTAGAGGCCTCCCATTGTGCACTTACTCCTTTGTGAACTTTGCCCGCCATGCACCAAGTCTTACGGTAGTGTTAAAGTCCATCATTCACGTGTTGCGTCCAAGGGTGTGCTCTATGCACGTATGTCGATCGCATTTCATGTGTATCATCGTGCACCAAGCCAAGGTATTTATTCCAAGGAAAATAAGAAAATATGGTTATTATGCCAAGCAGATAGAAGCCAAGATGACAACACAATAACATTATGGGATCCAACGGGTCGCTCCACTCCCACAAATTTATTATGATGGGTATTGACGTAATTTTAATATGGTGTCACCTCTTTATTTTTTTTGGCTTAAACTAAGACAAAAATGATTTGGTAAAATATGTGATTTTAAAATGACCTCTTGTAGGGCTCCTTAAAGTAGCTAACTTTTGTAGAAGGTGTGGACCTCTTGAAGCTCAAAATGAGCTTCTACATAGAAATTTGGTCAACCTGATTATAGTTTAGGATGGCCTAATTACATAGAAAAAAAAAATGTTAACTGATACACTAAGAATTCTTATGTGATGTTAACTAAAAAATCATAAATTTCTCGATGAATGAAAATGTGGCAAATGTTGCCTGTCTGCCACATCACCTCACCTCATGACTACGAGACTTGCTCCAAGAGCACGTGCCCAAGGCATTCAACCTGAGATGGACTAGCTCTCGAAACATAGCTCCAAGAGACTTGCTCCAATGAAGGGATTTGAAATCCTCCGAGTATGTCAAGTCTCAAACCACTCTTACAAGCATTCAAAGGCACCTAAATCCATTGGCCAAGACAAAAAGACAAAAGGGAAACTACCAAGAAAAATGAGTGAAAGTGGAGGCCAAATGAGGCTCGCACAAAACTTGGATATAACAGCCTAAGCCCTCATGTCTGAGCTTTTATCACAACAACCCAAAACGTTGTCACAAAATTAGCTCGAACATGGTTCCATTTGAGCCTTTTCCCCACTAAAAAAGGAAGTTCAAGAGTACAAAAAGGACCAAGAACCCCAATGAACATGTTTTCTACCTAAATTCACCTTATCAACCTATATTAGAGGCCTTTTATCATGCATTTTCTTCATTGTGCACTTGATCTGTTATGCGTAAAGTCTCATGGTAGTGTTGAAGTCCATTATTTACGTGAAACGTTCAAGGGCGCTCTTTATTTATGTCGACAATGCTTCATGTCTAAGGTCGTGCTCCATATCTATTGTACACCAATCCAAGGTGTTTATGTCAAGGAAAAAGAAACCAAAATGGTTATGCAAATGAGAGATAAACCAAGATGAAAAGATCATGCAATGGGCTAAAATAGGCCCTCTAGGTCTCCAACCAAGTAATGCTCCGAACAGCTCTATAGCCAACCAACGCTCTTGATATCTCTCAAACTCATGCCAATGACCCACCAAAGGATATGGGAAGCGAAGTATTAACACAAGTCTTAAACTCGTAGGACGCTACTTCGCGCGCAGAGACTTCTAGGAGTGCTATGTCGTATGCCTTTGAGCACAAAGAGCATAAAGAGGGTCTCATACTCGCCTGACTCTAGCGTACAACACACTCGAAAAGCAAAGGACTAGTTCACAAGATTTGAAACTTTAGGATGCTGGCATGCACAGTAGATTCTTCTAGGGACTTCGATGTACGACTTAGAGAATTAGGGACGTCCAAGATTTTTATTTTATAAGGAACGGGACATCATACTCAAAGTAACAATGTTTCTCACTCCCCAAAGGGAGTGTCACCTTAAACCCCACCCCACAAATCCCACCACATACCATCGACAAAGAGGCTCGAATTTGAGATCTTAGAGAGAATACAACACTTTCTAGATTCTTCGTGCATTCCGGTCGAGATCTCGTTCTAACGCATGAAACGGCGTCTCGAAAACACCTATGTGGTCTCTGCTCTTTGGTGTGTTTCCTTTTAGGTCACATACTCTAGACAACCTAGTTTGGAGCTCTATGAAATGGACATTCGCATATAAGAGAGACATCAACACTTAGAATAATTTCAACACAACTTCCCTAACACGTGGGCAAGACAACAACTCTAGAGCATCCTTTTTTACTTGTTCAAAAACAACGTGTCATTATGGTCAATATTAATTTATCTAAACAAATTATTCACTTATGTGTTATTGATTAATTAATCCCAAAAAGTAAGTATCAATAATATATTATTGATTTATTTTAATATTCACTTTTATCGATTTATAAATTTGTACTCAATTGAGCTTTTATTTGTCAAACATATTTGTTATCAATCTTGTTTCGAGCTCTTTTTTCAAACAACTCCTACATTAAAGTAATGTTACCATAAAAGCACTAGATAGGGGTGAAAATTTGTGTTCACAGACAAGTATAATATTTTTTTTTTAGAACAGATCAACCTAATTCATACTCATTTATTAAGCGGGCTGACATGATATAACATGCCTAACATGTTAAAAATAACTAGGTTCAAAATTATATGAATGGACCTGACATGTTTACATATATGGGTTGACATTGACACGACTCGATATATTTGACTAGTTTAATTTATATATATGTAATTTTTTACACGATATGTTTGAAAATTTGTATTCTTATCCTTATATGAGTCAATAAATGAGTTACACTACCCGCTTAATTAAATGAGTTAGGCGGATTAAATGTAGGGTTGGGCATTGGTCCAA
>JAYMTH010003326.1:0-11075 GCA_036897465.1 Pelargonium australe | reverse complement strand
TCCGATCCGATCCGGTTCACGATTCACAAAATCCTCTCCAGATTCACAGTATGAATCCCGATTTAACAACCGTGGTTGAGTGGTGACTGATCCTGAGACCTCTTCCCACTCACACAACTGAATTAACAAACTGCGCCAACCATATTTAATATGTTGCTACTGCTTGTTTAGAGATTTGAAAACAGAAAAGAAAATTAGATTTTCCTTTTTAGTATGTAGAGTTAAAAGTTCTGATTTTTTATTGTCACTATGACATAAGTTTTGGTCATTTGACCATTTAAATCAAAAACCCAAAAAAATATGATTTTTTGTTGTCACTATGAGACGTCTAGTGGTGTTTCAGTTTCTCGGCCACTTGATTTGTGTTGTCACTATGAGACGTTTTGTGGTATTTCGGCCTCTCGGTCACATAAACTAAAACTCACAAAAGATTTATTTCATATTTGTCGTGTGTGTTGACTACCTGGTCATGTAAATTGAAAAACCAAAAAATAGTGTTGTCGGACACATCTCGCCCGCCACTTCCGTTTGCAGCCACGCCGCCATTCGTGCTCCCATAAACCAGGCCCAACAACCACCTCACTCACACTGTTCTCCATCGTTGCTGCCAGAACCATCACCACCACAGCCCCAAAAAAACAACTGCCGGAGTTCACTGTAGATCCCCCCCCTCTGTTCTCCTGCATCGTAGCTCGCCGGAGATCTTACGAATAAACCGCCGGCGAGCCTAAAAACAAACAGGTTTTGGGTTTAAATTCAAAATTAATATTAGGGTTTCAATACTCATATTTAAGATTTGTTGTGGTTTTAGTTGTATTAGGGTTTTAATTTTGTTAGGTTTCAGTTTTGATATGATAGGGTTTTTTTTTTTGTATCCAATTAAATTTGGATTCTAAACATTTTAAGATATTTTGTTCGATCAAATTTTATTTTTGTATTTCTATTAAAAATTTGATATGTATTAGTTATTTGGGTTATTGAAGTTTAAGTTTGAAACTTGAATTTTCCGGAGAGTATGAATATTCCGGCGCCGAAATCATCAAAGGACTTTAATTTAATATGTTGTATATCTAAGGATAAGTTTGTCATTCTATTTCATAAGTTAACACCGTTAGTCAATTACGAACGAGTGAA
This sequence comes from Pelargonium australe, assembly GCA_036897465.1. Lineage (NCBI taxonomy): Eukaryota > Viridiplantae > Streptophyta > Magnoliopsida > Geraniales > Geraniaceae > Pelargonium > Pelargonium australe. The sequence continues at coordinate 9,941 of JAYMTH010003326.1, read as the reverse complement.
AACATAGGGTAGTGATCTGTTTTGGAAAAAATAAATTGGAGTTATGTGTTATAGGACACTCCAAATTGGTGTCATCTTACTGTAATTATTCCTTGTTGAAACTAGCTATATATCAGTCTACATTTTTCTCATCATAGGGTAAAATTGCATAATTGTTTGCAACTATTTGTTTTTTATTATTAAATTTCTCCCGCAGGCCCGACTTGACCCGCCTTGGGTGACCGGCCCGAACTGATGCCCAACTTGCCACCTCTAATAAAGAGTTGGTCTTGAGATCTATGGCTTTGAGGAATGCGAGGAGGGAGAAGAAGGGTGATAAGGCGACAAAGAAGAAAAGGGTGTATTATAGGAAGGTGGTATATGATGGGGGTGAATTTGAGGTTGGGGATGATGTGTATGTCAAGAGGAGGGAGGATGTGAGTTCGGATGATGAGATTGTAGAGGTTGAAGAGTGTAGAGTCTGCTTCAAATCTGGGAAGGCTGTGATGATAGAGTGCGATGATTGTTTAGGTGGGTTTCATTTGAAATGTGTGAAGCCTCCGCTGAAGGGAGTTCCTGAAGGCGATTGGATTTGTCCATATTGTGAGGCACGGAAAATGGGTAAAGAGGTTCAACTTCCAAAGCCTCCAAAAGGGAAGAAGCGAGTTAGAACACTCAAGGAGAAGCTTCTTTCAAGTGATTTGTGGGCTGTTCATATTGAGAGGTTCTATACTTTTTCACTAAATTGAATGAAAATTTATTGTGTATAAAATGTGTGTGCATAACAGGAATTTGTTAGTTGGTGGTATGCACTATGCAGTATATGGAAAGAAGTAGATGGAACCTATTGGTTTAGAGGACGCTGGTACATAATACCTGAAGAGACTGCTGCTGGAAGACAACCACATAATTTGAGAAGGGAGCTTTATCTAACAAATGATTTTGCTGACATTGAGGTGAATGCTATCTTCTGTTGAGTAGTATTTACTGATGAAATAAATGTTAGTATACACGTATGTTTTCCATGACAGTCTAGTGGCTCTTATAACAGGGAAATTATGTCTATTCAAATTTAACAAGCTTTTATCTGATTATATACAGTAAATCTTTGACGGATATAAACATGTCAGTATCTGCATTTGTAGCATCCAACTAATATTTGCTTCAGCTGCTGGTTTATGTTGATTAGCTATGTATTCTTGAAGTTGTTGAATTGCAACTAAGTTATAAGATTGTCATGCATATATACAGACTTCCTTACACAAGACTTAAACCATACAAGTGTAACTATTATCATCCATTTGAGTTGGCTGTAAGATGTAGATCAGCTTGAGCTATCACACACTCTCCAAATCTTATTCTTCATATCTGAAATCTGTACTTCAACTCAAAAGGATCGTCCCAACTAGCAATTTGGGAAGAATCAAAGTTTAGTCATGTGTTTCATGAAAATACCTCCTATATTGGATTAGCTCAAATTGTCCAAGATCGACCAACAAATCTAGCTTTACTTGCTCCCATCAAAAGTTAGATCCTGTTAACTGTTGCAATGGTGGGTAGGATTGCAAATTGTGAGTAAGGTTAAATTGAATACCTTAAGTTTCTGTAAATATAGAAGCCTTAGTTTCATGGGTTCTCCCTGTACTGTGTTTAAAAAGACCTCTCTTTTAGACTTTCAGAGTTCCTCCTCAACAAGAGCAACAAAATGTATAGCCTTACTCCTATAATGTTAAAAGTTGAAATACTGAGATTGTGAGAGGATTTAAAGCATATGCCATATGCTGAAAGCCTGAAACAGAATAAACCGGAGGTATTAGACAGTTAGTTACCAAGTTCCACTTCTTATATTTAACTTCTAATTGCTACAGATGGAATCCATTATTAGGCAGTGCCATGTCTTGAACCCTAAAGAGTATGCCAAGGCCAACAATGAAGGGGATGATGTTTTTCTATGTGAGTATGAGTATGATGTACGTTGGCATAGTTTCAAGCGTATTGCTGAGATTGATGATGGGGAAGAGGTAAGCACAATTCAGCAAGTTGAATCAAGATGTTTCATATTTAACATTTTATTCGAATATCTAAGGATGTTTTTTCCCCTTAGGTTGGTCAAGAAGCTGATAGTGATAAAGACTGGAACTTTTGCAATGATGTGGTCTCTGATACAGATGAAGACATGGAATATGAGGAGGAGAATGTGAATAGTTTTCAATGCCGACCATCTACGTCTCACCAGTTGGCTGCAGTATGGATGCCTTTATTTTACTGCACATATGTCTCCGCTTTCATCATGTTGGTCGTCAAATTAAATAAGGTTCTTAATTATGTAAATAATACAGAACTCACAGAAGGGGCGGTTCTTTGGAATTCAAAAGATAGGAGCAAAGAAAATTCCGGAGCATGTAAGATGCCACAAGCAGACTGAACTAGAAAAAGCAAAAGCAACTCTTCTGTTGGCAACATTGCCAAAGTCTCAACCTTGTAGGAACAAGTATGTGGACCTTATTTTTTTTTCTTTTCATGTCAACTAGCTTCTAAACAAGGACAACTGCTCTATGCAGAGAAATGGAGGAGATAACTGCATTCATAAAAAGTGCCATCTGCTATGATCAATGCCTGGGTCGTTGCTTGTATATTCATGGTGTTCCAGGAACTGGCAAGGTAAAATATGTATGCTTTTAATTTATAAAATGGCATATTGGTTTTGTTCCCATGCAAGCTAATCTAATCTGGTAACCCCTGAAACTGCAGACCATGAGTGTACTTTCAGTGTTGAAGAATCTGAGGTCTGAAGTTGATGCAGGAAGCATAAGGCCCTACTGTTTTGTGGAGATAAATGGTCTAAAATTGGCGTCACCCGAGAATATTTATAGAGTAAAGATGGCAAAGAGCTGATTTGATATAATTTCATCACTGGTCTCCAATCATCCTCTAATAACCTCATTGCTCTTACAGGTTATATATGAAGCACTAAGTGGACATAGAGTTGGCTGGAAAAAGGCTCTTCATTTGCTAAATGAGAGATTTTCAGATGGAAAGATAATTGGCAAAGAGGATGACCGCCCTTGTATTCTGCTTATTGACGAACTGGATCTTCTTGTAACCAGAAATCAATCGGTAACTTATTTATCTTGAGACAGGAAAACTAATAATTATTATACTGTCTTGTTTTTTACTGTGCATAAGCTTAGAAATTAACATATGCATGATTCTTCTGCAGGTTCTGTACAACATTCTTGATTGGCCAACTAAACCACATTCTAAATTAATTGTGATTGGTGCTGTATCATCCTTCATAAGGCTTCTTACATACAGTATTAGTGCATGCTGTGAAGATGATGATAACATGTTCATTTGTCTGCTAAAAATGTATATTCAGGAATAGCAAATACTATGGATCTTCCAGAGAAGTTGCTTCCTCGTATTTCTAGCCGTATGGGTATTCAAAGGATTTGTTTTGGACCTTATAACTATCAACAGCTTCAAGAAATCATTTCAAGTCGTCTCAATGGAATTGATGCATTTGAAAGGCAAGCTATAGAATTTGCCTCTAGAAAGGTCAGTCTTGCTGCAATTCACTCTGCAAAATTTGACTTCATCTAAAAACGAGGAGTAGTTAACGTGCTAAATTCTGATTCCTACATTTTGTACATCCATTTAGGTAGCTGCTATTTCAGGAGATGCGCGTCGAGCTCTGGAGATATGTAGGCGCGCAGCAGAGATTGCAGATTATCGCATTAAGAGATTAACATCAGTTACAGAGTCATCTTCTACTGCAGGTGAGGACTCTTTAGCTTATGTCATTTGTTTTCACATATTGAAACAGGAAAAGCACCGAGGTCCTAGGGTGTGATTCTTCATATGATAATAACTTGGTTTTAATGTATGGCTGAATTGTTTGGTCCATAGTTGTCTTCCAGAGTGACCTCAGCCTAATTGACTATTTATTCCATTTAGCCCAGGAATCATAATGCTGACTCTTACATATTTGGAGAGTTTATTGTTCTCATATATATATATATATAATGTTTACTCATATGGGATTTATATCATTGTTAGCAAGTATTCAATTCATTGCTACTCCTAAGTTGGCAATTTTGTGCACTCAATAATTGAATCTACATCTCATTTCCCCAGGAAAAGCTCTTGTAGGCATGGCTGAGGTTGAAGCAGCTATTCAGGAAATGTTCCAGGCACCTCATATTCAAGTGAGTTAAAAATTACATGACATATTGATGATAGACCTTAGTTTCAGTGCTTTCAAACCCAATGTCAGTTTTTCTTTTTAAAATGGAAACTTAAATTTTGGTGTTAGAGAGAGTACAGATGTATGTCTCTTTAATGACACATGAATGAGAAAGCCATACCATCTCCTTGTCTTTGATATGACATGAATAAGAAAGCCAGTATTTTTTCAGGAAGTCATGCCATGAGAAAAGAGGAAGAGTCTCATTGATATTCATTGTGTATGGAAGGATTATAAAGTTCTGAATACTATATCCTTTTGTTAGTTGCATTTTTGTTTGACTGCAGGAGTAAAAAAACTGAATGCTTGTTACTTGTTTAATATAATGGTATTTTTTTTTCCAGGTAATGAAAAGTTGTTCAAAGTTAACTAAAATCTTCTTGACAGCTATGGTACATGAGCTTTACAAAACAGGGATGGGTGAAACCACCTTTGAACAGGTGCAATTTCTCAATCTCTTCCCTACATTTTCTCTGCTGGGTCCATAATATTAGAGCACCATACTAGAAGATAGAAGTTCTTGTTTCAATTAATAGTAGGAAATCTGTTGGTAACCAGCATTGTGGTTTCCTGAACATAAGATTGTAGCTTCTGCCCCTAATTCAAACTGAATCAGAGTTGAAGTTTTTTTCTGGAAATGTAAGGTGTGCTTGTTTTTCTCATTTGCAGTTGGCAATGACTATTTCAAGTCTCTGTGCAAGCAATGGTGAACCATTTCCTAGTTGGGACACACTTTTGAAAGTTGGGTAAGCCATGTCATACAATTTTCTCTCGAAGCCAAACACCATCTTGCAGTAATGGACTTAGGAATCAATTAAAATGTGTTTGCTTTTGGGCTAAGCATTTATTGCACTGACACTTCTCATGTAACAATTGCAAACCCGATCCATTAATCATATTAAGTCTATTGCCATAGTAAATGAATGCATAACCCAAGCCAAATTGCACAATCACTTCTTACTTAACAAATGCAAACCCAGTCCAAAATCATGTTAAAGTCTAGTGCAAGAGTAAATGAATGCATTCTTTTATTTTTATCATTTTGTTCTTCTGAAGACTACACCAATTTGATGTGCGTGAACAGCTCCGATTTGATCTCCCCCCAATAGGATTGAAACTGGCAGAATATTGTTAATATACTGTTTATTATTTTGATGCTCAACCTATGAAGAAAATGAAAACATGTTCAATTCTCCAATCTTTCTTTTTGGCAGGTGTAAGCTTGGTGAATGCAGGATTCTTCTATGTGAATCTGGAGCTAGGCATAGGTTGCAGAAATTGCAGCTGAATTTTCCCAGGTTAGTTTCCTTGAGCAACTAATGTTCTACTCAATTAGTGGGTGGCATATTACATGAGCATGAGTTGATGTGTAACATTAGTGTAGAGTCTTAGGTACGAAACTTGATGGGCTAGCTGCTACTAAATGGATGGCTGATTTTAACATTCCTACGTCCCAAATAAGTGCACTTTCTTTTTCGTTAGTTATGCATAAATGTGCCAATTAAATTTCTAAGATAAATTAGATTAGAATCTCTTGTTTTATTATAACAAAACTGCAATTTTAGCAAAAAATGGAAAGATAATTTTGGAAGCTACTATGGTATGGTTACTAATGAGTTTGTTTTGGTGTTAATTGGCAGTGATGATGTATCATTTGCACTGAAAGATACCATGGAGTTGCCTTGGCTGGCTAAATACCTTTGATTTGATTCACTTAAAGACAGTCCACAAGTGTAGTATACTACTTTTTAGGTTTGTACAAGGAACTGACATTGTATTCATGATTTCTAAATATATTTCTTTGGATAAATAAAACATTGTGGTGGTGGTGATAGTAACCAATCGGTGTGATCAGCAGTGGAAACGATCCTGAATCAAATGGATAAAATTGAAGTTATCATCAGAGCAATTGACATAATGTGTTTGTTTCTCCGGAGATCTCAGGTTCGAGTTTCGATTGGTACGCTTGTTTATATATAAAAAAAAAAAGAACAATCTCATTACGTGTTAACAAAAAAGAAATGTTCAAGCAATTGATGTGAACCTCATCACAATAATACTTAAAAACACATGCATTTGCAATGGATATTATAGTCCTACAAATGTGTGATACCTGTTTGAAGAAATTAACAATGTCATATAGTGACCCAATATCATTTCCACCAAATATGACATTTTTACTTTTTTTTTTTTTTACTTTAATAAAGAGCTTCAATTGATATTGGAAAGGCTTACAAAGTTCATATTATTACACACTCATGAATTGGATCTACTTAATCTATCAAGACTAGCTAGATGATGAGCAGCAGCGACCATGTTTCTTTTTACAAGCAAAAGTTTGTCATTGAGAGGGCAAGAGAAAACTGTATGGGTGATGTCCGCCACGGCCGCTCTGTAATCAGTCTGACCAATACTGAAACTCTCATCACGCTGAGTGATCGCCCTGTGTAACAAAAGACAATTTGTGAGAATACAAAAATTAGATAAATTCTGAACCATAATAAAGTTGCAAGCGCTGAGAACTGCGTGAATTTCTGCGCTGAGAGCGTTTGTAGCGTCCAAAGGGCTACAAAATCTAGCAAGAGGATCCCCGTCTTTATTTTGGATCTCCCATCCTATTCCTGCTTGATTATCTTTAAAAGATCCATCGCATATTAAAAAGATATCCGAGTCAACGATCATATAGAGACCCGAAAGAGTCCTGAAAGACTGGGATCTTTGTCTTGGGCTTTGGGATAGGAGGCTAATTCAAAGCTTGTCTTCGTACATTTTGAAGAAATCTTCAACCAGAAGCTGAGCACAAGATATAATTTTCCTGATATTAAAAGGATTAGCTCTAAAGAGGAAGTTGTTTCTAGCTTTTCAAATCTCCCAGGTGATCGCTGTAGACCAATAGAGGAGGTGATGGGAGTCCTTGTCTGAATCTTTAACAAGACTGAGAACCGAAGATATCCACTCAGAGCAGGATCTAATTGAATCAGATCGGATGTTAATAGGGGAATCAAACCAACAAGCTTTGCTGAGGGAGCAATGAAAAATGATGTGGTCAGTAGATTCATCTGTCTGTTTACATCTGGAGCAGGAAGAATCTTGATATAGTTTTCTCTTGTGAAGAGAAAAGGCTGAGGGGAGGGCTGAGTTGCAAGCTTTCCACCAAAAGACCTTGAATTTTTCTGGAAGTTTGACACTCCAAAGTTTTTTTCCAGAAGGGGGCAGATGTTAAAGGGGGTTGATTGGCAAGGGAAGATAATCCAATGTCATAAGCCTTCTTGACTGAGAATCTGCAATCCGAAGAGTCGGTCCATTTAAGAATATCTTTGATAAATCCTCTTCTGGGAATGGGGATGTCAAGAATTTCATTAGCTGAAGAATGAGAGAAATAATCCCTGATAATCTCTTCTTCCCATTGTCTCGAGATAGGATCAATAAGAGAATCCACGGTGTCTCATTCTGAGAGAAAGGGGGAGGGATGATCGATGGTCGGAGTACCACTTTTTATCCATTTGTCTTTGAAGATTTTTAAGGCTTTCCCATCGCCAACTTGCCACTCCATGTTGGTTCGAAGAAATTGTCTACCTCTACAAAGACTTCTCCAAATCCAAGAGCTGGGGGATTTAATCTTATCATTCCACATAGAATTGTGAACACCATATTTAGCAACCAGGACTTTGTGAACGAGGCTTTCGGGGCTGAGGAGGATTCTTTTAAATTGACTCGCAAGGAGAGCTTTATTGAATTGATCTGTGTTTCTGATTCCGATCCCTCCTTTGCCTTTGGGCCAAGATAGGATATTTCTTCTGATCCAGTGAATGCCTTTGGAACATCCAGACTCAGACCACCATAATTTAGCTAGAAAACTGTCTAGCCATCTGGAGAAATAAATAGGCATGTTGAACAAGTTCATAATGAAAACAGGGAGAGAGCTCAAGATGGACTGGATGAGAATTAATTTGCCAGCTTGCGAGAGAAGATTAAGTTTCCATCCATCGAGCTTTTGCCCAATCCTCTTCTTTAGAAAAGTAAACATTTGCCTTTTAGAAATCAAACCAATTTCGGGGATGCCTAGATATCTTCCTGGGTTGGAGACGACTTTGAAGGAAAGAAACCTTTTAAAAAATCTCGTAAATCTGTTAGGGGTGTTGGGACTGAAGAACCATTCCAATTTCTGCTTGTTCACAGATTGCCCAGACGCGACTTCAAAGGTTTGAATGATGGATTTGAGGATGCTGCATGAATCCAAAGAAGGCTGGAGGAAGATGAAAGAATCATCTGCAAAGAGAAGGTGATTTAAAGCAGGACCTCCTCTAGAAATTTGGATACCTTTGATAGATACATTACTTTGAGCTTCTTCAAGGAGCACTGAAAACCCCTCAGCTGCAATCAAGAAGAGATAAGAAGAGAGAGGGTCTCCTTGTCTGATTCCTTGATTAGGATGAAACCAAGCCGATTCTTTGCCATTAATAACAAGAACAGAGAAGGAGACCGTAGATATACATTGGTGAATGAGATTGCACCATTTATCAGAGAAGCCTTGAACCTTGAGGATTTGGAGCAGGTAATCCCAACGAACTCTATCATAGGCTTTGAGACCGGCTTTAAAGACTTTCCCTTTTTTAGTTCTCTTGATAGAGTGGAGGATTTCGTTTACAAGAATAATGTTGTCTTGTATCTTTCTTCACGGAATAAAGCCATTTTGAGCTGGAGAGATGAGAGAGCCGATGACTTTTTTCAATCCATTAGCAAGGACCTTTTGCAGCGATCTTGTAGCTGAAGTTACAAAGACTGATAGGTCTGAAATCCGAGGGGATCTGGGGGCAATCCGTTTTAGGGATTAAGGTGATATAGGTTCTGTTGAAATCTTTGAGGATATATCCAAAATTAAGAAAGGACAGGATGGCTGTGGAGACAGAGGTTCCAATGGAGTTCCAATATTTTTGATAAAAGATTCTGGGGATACCGTCTGGTCCAGGGGACTTGAGACTGCCTAGATTAAAAACGGCAGTTTTGATCTCATCTGCTGAGAAGGGGTTGTCAAGGTCAGCTTTTTAGGGCTCTGATAGGATTCTGGTAATTTTCTGAGAGATTTTGAGGATATCTGGAGATCTATTCTCAGAGCAGGGAGGAGGCTGAAAAAGGGTTAGGAAGTAGGAAGAGAACCGAGAAATGATTCCTGCTTCGTTGGAAATCCAATTTCCAAAAGGAACCTTGATCATGTGAATCTTGTCCATCATTCTTCTTTTGCTGGCGATGATGTGGAAATATTTAGTATTTCTGTCTCCCAAGTTATTGAAGTTGATCTTGGCTCTTTGCTTCCATTTTTCCTCTTCCATACTGAGGATGGATTCGTAATCTCTTTTAAGGAAGATTAGAGGAGAATCCGAGTCGTCGTGAGGATGAGAACTTGGAAGGAAATTGGAAGAGAGGACATCTTGCGCCTAAGCAATACGAAGCTCTAAGGAGCTCTTTTTGTCTTTGAGGTTTCGAAAAGTAGCCCTATCCCAAGCTCTCAACTTGGGTTTCATGTGGAGAATCCATTGCGACATTCTAAACATGGGGGAACCGATGAAAGGAGTTTCCCAACTGGATTTGATGATGGATTCACACATAGGATTAAGGATCCACATGCTTTCAAAAAAGATTTTTTTTTTGTGGTTAGGGGAATTGATTATGGATTGAAAGATGATAGGACTATGACCCGAGACGAGAATAGAGGGGG
>JAYMTH010003325.1:0-11075 GCA_036897465.1 Pelargonium australe | reverse complement strand
TTGGACTGCAGCGGCACGTTTTAAAGGTGAAGGACTAAAACGGCAATTTGGATAGATCAGGAACTAAAATAGACCATTTTCCTAAATAATAAGATAGTTCCGTACTTCAGTTGTAGATTATTTGATTTGACTATAATAATCATGTCACGTGGTTGCCCAGTTTAGGCGAGAACTGAATTTGATCTAAATTAGTTGATAAACAAAAACTATAGACAATAAGACAAATTATTCAGTCCAATCTAATTTTGGAACAGGCTCAAAACGATAGAACTGGCACTTCAAACCCGACCCCAACCCTAATCCAACTCGAAGTTGGTCGGGTCAATTTTGAATTGGGTTCATAATATAAAATTTCAGATCGGATAAACTTGCGAAATTCAAAGTATTTTATGCCTAAAGCCTAAAACAGGACAACAATCGATCAACCCGAAACCCTTTTAGGGTCGGGTTCAGGATCAACAACCCGAACCACCCCTAAATTTGCCAGCTCTACCCGTGGATACCCAAAATGCGATATGCATTTTTTTTTCCGATATGCATTTTTACAAGTTCAGGTTCCATAAAATAAACTCGACAAATTTTAGGCCCACATTTTACATGTAAAGCATGAACCTCACTTCATTTTCGGGACATGTTTGGGCTAGATCTGCCATCCCAAACCCAATTCAGAACCCGAACTCTGCCCCAATTATGTCCCTTAATTCATGTGGTGTCTAACTTACACCGCTAAAATCCATTTCTCATACCAACCTCCATTGCCTAATAAAGAAATTAGCCCCACAAGCCTCTTTTGGGAGAGATAAAGATGGGTTAATTAAAAAGACTAAATTGAAGACAACACAATTACCAATTTTAGAGATTCCAAATGGTCCCAAAGAAAATAGTGACCTCGCAATTCGGGTCGTCTCATAAAACCCAATTGTTTGCAACATATTATAGTCCTATCCTTCTCATTGATTGACAAGGCATGTTAGAACCGACAAAATATCATCCGATAAAATACATTCTTCTAATGGCTTAACCCATTTCATATGAGAATTGTTTGGGTTGTAGTATAGACTAGTAAAGATTTTATCATATATTTGGAAATATATCTAATAACCTAAGTTTGGTCTCCCCTAACAATTCAGATTTCAACCTAAGAAGCGAACTGCTTGGAAGTTGAAACAAAATACCTAATTACACTTGAGGGCAGATAGGGAAGAGGAGTCTGGGTTGTTTATACCATATACAGCTACCGTAATGCCACTAATCTCGGCCAAGCATCATTACTTTTTGTTCTGCAATGAAATAGAAAGAACAGTTTGGAGTTAATATCTATACATACATATCATATATAGGAACACAAAACTTTGACTTGAATGGTAGTGTTGGACCTCGAAATTTTTGAAGAGATCCTTCAGACCCTCCTTATTCTTTGTAGCTGTACGTAAAAATAGTTATCCGATCATATCACTGGAATAGATGTTTGGTGTAGATACAAAATTGAAGCAATGCACAAGAAAAGAAACATACCCAAACTTGTTATATCCTCAATTCTCTTCGACGTCCTCACAGCAAATCTCTGGAATGCACGGCTATGAAGAGAAAAATACATGGAAGTTAAAACATCTTTGAGTACTACTAGGTATGTCTTTTAAAAGCACAAACAAAACACCTTAATGGTGTTAGGAAACAAACTGTAAATGGAACAAACATTGATCATTTTAAGGAACTCTCGGCAATCCCTCACTCTAATCTATGAAAAAACAGTCAAATAGTCACAGCGTATTGGAGTCATTTGCACTAGGAATTTCTAAAAGCTAGATCGATCAATGATTCAACTATGGTTATATGATATCTCAACATAAAAGTGCCAAGAAAGCCCCAAGCTACTTGGTTGTTAATGGCTGCGAACTTGCGATTATTGCTACCACAATCAAGTAAACATAGACAGTGAAGCAATTATTTAAGAAACCAAGTCAGATAGAGCATTCATACTCAAGCAAAACCCTTTAATCATGGAGAGTATATAAGTATATAACTTCCTATAATTGCTACAATGAGTTCAAATTTCTTTGAAGGACTGTTGTGTATACATATTCCTCATAGTTAAACCAGCTTTAACTATGACAAAACCATTACAGGCTTAGGCTGGTGAAGTGCCCTCATAAGAATAATACTACTCTCTAGATCCCAAAATGACGGTCCACTTTATCCTTTTGATTAGTTAGCTATGCATGGAATCCCAACAATATTCCTAACATAAATTAGAACCCATTCAATTTGTTACAACAAGAACACGCGAGGGTACAAGAGGGAAGTCCAATCCTACCTAACCTATCTTTAATTTTTTTTTTAAAAATTGAAAAGTTTGTTTTGGGGTGGAAGGGGCAAAAATTTATAACGAGGAATAATCATTACAAGCCTAGTCATCATAGTCATTTCCAATAACAAAAGAAATTAACAAACAGTCAATCATCCCCATAATCATCACGCCAATGAAGAGTCATCAACAACCTCACGCAATCAGGTTGTAACAAAAGATCATTCGGACCGTGTGAAGCCTTAACACATTCAAATATCTATTTCAGAAAACTTCGAAAGTTCAATACACAAGTTTTCAACAATGGTCATAGAAACACGCAGAGAGAACAACAAAGTTAATCAAACAATTAATACGACATCACAGAGACCAACTACCTTAATCAAATAAACCAACTCACACAAAATTGACAAATATCAATGTCAACATCTTGACATTGCTTCCCATAATTTCAACTATATATGATTAATCAATGACAGATCATTACCAGCAACATAATAAAGAATCTTAATCCATTAAATTCAGATTCACTACTTTTTGCTTATGTCAAATAAGCCTAAAACAACCAACAAAATCAAGTTACGCAACAATGTATCAACCTCACAAAATCTGCAGCACATAACAAATGTTGCTCCTGCAGATTATTAAAAATTGTAAGGTCTGACATTGCTATTGCTTCAATGGAACGAACCGAAGAGGAACAAATCAATCCCAACGGCCAGATTAAGAAGCCCCAATCAAACAGCCAACGTTAACCTAAAAACGAAGCTCAAGCAACATGGAAGAGAAATAGCTACCTGTTGGCGAGAGCATTAACGACAGCTTCATTGATGACGTACTGGAAGGCTCTGTGAAGGATATTTCCACCCGCCATTTTCGATTTTGGTTAGCTCTGAGCTCGAAATCAGAGAAAACAGAACCAGAATAAGGAACGATCAATCACATTACACAAAGATTGATCCAAAAAACCCTAATCTGATCACAGATTCGAATTGAGAAATGTTACCTGATCGCAAGCTGGTCGAAAACCCTAGCTTCTCGAACTCGCTAGTAACGTGAATCAACAAATCAAGAAGCGAGTTCGGTTCATATTTATAACTGTGTAACGGCTCTTTACTCGCTGCACGGATTCGGATTGGGCCTTTGTAGAAGTTGGGCCGATAAATTTGTGTACTAATGGGCTTCTATATTTATGGGCCTTTATGTAATGGGCTTCTAATTTTTTGATGGGCCTTTATGTAATTTCCCAACCCGAACTAAAGAAGAAGAAAAAAACTCACGTTGATCTTGTGTGAAACTTGAATTGTTAGCTCTAAATAACATTAACCAATCCGAAATTGAACACCTTTTTCATTCAATTTCTTTTGTACACACAAATTTGTTTTCTTTGGATTGAAGAAAGCTACAAATGTTACAAATGTGCGTAAAATATTTGGTTCCAAGTATCCGGAACTCCCGGCAGGCACCAATGTATGCAATCCGAGTTGTGCAATGGATTGGCCTTTTGCTCATCCGTTAACAATTTGCCACCCGTTTCCGTGTAAACTGATGTGTGCGCATCGATCCGAGCTTCGGAGATTTGCGTTATGTTGAGGATCGTTATAGGGTATTTCATTTTCTTCACAACGTCCACCACCACTTGCATGATCCCTTTGTTCGCACCGGTTCCCCAAAATTTCTTCTTCGCAGGTCTTGTCTCGTTGAAGCATCTTGTGCCGTTTGGATTGTTCCAATCCGCACTTCTGAGGAGAGAAATGATTGAATTGTTAGTGATACTAGAAATATACAATTTTTTAACACGTTGACACTGACTATACAAATTACAAAAAGCATAAGCATTGATCAACCTAAATGAAGTTTGAATTTCTTCAAATTATGGGTTTCAATTTCACACGTAAAATACGCAAAATTGTCTGATATAACTTGCAATTCTCTCAAAGTAAATTTATCTAATTCAAAAATTGATCAACTCTATTTTATGCAATTAAGAGATTGACCTCATGTGCGTCGGGGACATGGTTGTGAAGAAAACACGAGTCTTGTTGGGATTAATCGTTGAGTCGACCCAGTTGGCCCAAGTCTTCAATCCAACTCTATAAGCAACATGTGTATCCAATTCTTCGTACCCTTCTTCTCCATTTGCAAAAGAACCCCATCTGAAATTAACAAATTAATTTATTTATACATTTCAAAAAATATTGTCAATAATCTTTTAATTGATTAACAAATCCTAAATTTTCATAATTCAAATAAAATACTCACAATGATTTGGTTTTCAAACCACTCATCCACCAAACATAAGAGTTGAAAACAAGAAAATCCACTCCAATCCAGTGCTTGGCATGCTTTGAAACTGAGTCCACTCTCAATATTCTTTCCTTTGGATTTGCTATAATATTGAGGTCTGAATTTGATTCCACAATAAATGGAGCCCAATAAAATTCAATTGTAGCATTATATTCCTGAAAAATAAAATAAAATTTAACAACATCATTTGTGTTCACAAGTTGTTCAAAACTTCAAATACATTTCAATGGAAGATAAAATTAATGTGAAAGCATGTTGGATATCATATTGTTGTTGTTGTGATGACAAAAACATCTCAACAACAGTTTGTTGAGTTCCACCAATAACCACTTCACAGAAAATGGTGGATTTCATTGACATGGAATAGAGCTGACAATTTAAAACAAAATTCACGGACACTCGAAGTTCGATTAACATAAAATAGACTCGGTCACTTTCTTAGTCAAGTGTAAGGGTCCACGCATTTCACAAGTAAATATCAAATCTAATCCAATATCCGGTGACGGTACCTTTGTATCGACTTCAAATTGCACATTTTCCACTTAACTAGAAAAAATTCAAACCAAAGTTTGAGTTACTAGCTCTATCGTGGAGATGCATAAGAAAACAAACGTCAATTTCATATTGGGTCAGATTCGAGTTGTTGAACCCTATCTTAACCCTAAAAAGGGTTTCAGGCAGGTTGGGTCAGAATTGGGTTTTATGCATTAAATGCACATGTGGGTCACCCGACCTGACACAACCCAACTTGTAATTTACATGATGAACCCAACATAAACAATTTCGGGTAGAGTGAAAGTCGGTGTCGGGCACTCACATATTCGGGTCTAAATTGTCAGCTCAATGATAACATGACAATTATAGTACAATACCTTGGCTTTGAAGACAGAAAGAGAACGACTTCGTTTCATGGACTTCTTGTCTTGTGGTATAATCCATTCAACCATGCACACCAAAGATTGCCATTGCCCTCTCTGCAGTGAATCTCCTACAAACATCAACCTCTTCCCCCTTATTTTTCCTAGCAAAATCTCTGCATCAAACCTATAAACACACATCCACAAAAACACAAGAATTAGGCTACAATTTAGGCTACAGGGACATTTGGGTCATTTTCCTCATTTAATTGGTCGTGAAAATTACACTTGGAGTGTATGAAGTTTCAGACTCTCAGTCAAAACATAAAATAAATAGATTCGGGATTCAAAATTAAAATCCTACCTTGGCAATGTACAGTCTTCCGGCTGCCATTCCCAGTGCCGGTAATCGGAATCTGGCCGGCCGTTCTTGACGCAAGACACTTGCCGGTCAAGATACGGGCAGGTTCGGTCGGAGTACAAGGGTTTTATTGAGCTGTTGAAAACCCATTTCCCATTTACAACATTGCACTCCTCTGGATCGAAATCGAACCTATCATCTATCACATCAGAACCATATTTTTCTACTATTTGTTCACCTGTTTCACAATGATCATAACATTTGAAAGAATATCTCAATAGAAAAACAATAATTATAATTAAATCTTCGAACAATGTTATAGATATATGCATTTTTCCGACCCATGCATTAAAAATCCTCTAAAGAACCAACTCAACTTAAAACTTAAGTTTCGACCTTCAACTATCAACTTAAAGTTTTAGTTGAGATGGTTCTTTACACATCGAACTTAAGCATAAAGTATACATGTCAACCAACCGCTATGAGAGAAAAGAAAACTTACTAGATTTTGCAAGGGCGTTTCTCTTCGAGCAAGACGAGAGCTTGAAAATAGAGCTTGACGAAAGAAAACTAATTCTCTCGGTGTACAAGAGCGCGACGAAAGCGAATGTGAACAAAACAATAGTGATAACATAAACGGGTAGCTTGATCCCTCTGTAGGTAATCATCTTGGCCGAAGAAAAAAAGAAGACGAAGAGGAAGAAAAAGAATGAATGAGAAGTCACGAAACTCTTCGAACAACTAAATTATGTAAACAAAAGGTGGATATAAAGAGAGAATTAGGTCACAACAAAATGGTGTGGACATTGCAAATTGCAATATAGCTAACTAGGGTTTTGTTTAGTTTGATATATTTTTATGGGTAGGTTTGTTGAGTAGGAGTAAAGCTAAAGCTAAAGCCTAGTTATGGTTGTGATTTTTCATTTTAGAAAATAAAGTGTGTTATAAAATTAGAGGTTGGGGTGGTATAAGTTGGAAGGTTAACATCTAGGTCTCAACACTTCTATATGATATAGACAGTAGTAGAAAGCGGCTCATTCAAATTACATATCGTATATCTTTGGTCAACTAAAATGAACGAGAATACGATTTAGATCGACTTTTAAGTTTTATGTGTAAAATAAGTTTTCCAATTGTACAATCCAACCCAAAAATAAAATATGGACAGAATTTTAAATGTATGAAAATACGAGTTTTGATTGTCAACTCCAATAAAAAAAAATAGTGTGATTAACTAACTACTAACAACTAGTTGAACCAAACCCAATACAGGTTCTTGTTGATTTGATGGTGACACTTTAGTGTTGTTGGTTTGGTGAGAGCTCTCACTCATGGCTTGTATTATCATAACTCTCATGTATTGCTTCTATTTGACTTCTATTAATTATGTGACATTTTGGTGAAACATTTGTGGAACTCATGTTCACTAATATATTCATTAAAATTGGCTAAAAGTTAGATCCTTTTAAGTCAATATATAAAAGACATGAAAATGCTAAATCATCCAAAGGTAGGGACACATTTGACAATACGGTTGCGTGAGTGAGAAAAACGTTTGCATCCGATCTCTGACCAACAAATTCATGAGGAGAGGGGTGAGTTTTAACTGAGATTACCCTTAAAATGGCTTAATAGTGCTAACCAAGAGTTTGTGGCCGCTCAGGAACCTCATGGTAAAAACCGGAAAAAAAAAAAATGCTAAATTGAGTTAAGCCCTATTGGGCTTGGGTCAGAAGCCCAATCGAGTTAAGCCCATTCAAAAGGCCCAACGGCCCAGATGATTAAAGTTTTGTTAATTACATTTGGACCCCAAATTTATGTTCCTTTTCCAATTTCCGGCCAAAAAACAATCCGAAACCTCACCAGAACTGATCTCTCTCTCTCTCCAATGGCTACGACCAACCTATCTTCTCTGCACATCACTCCTTGCTCTCTCCGGTTACAATTTTCTTCTTCTTCCCAAAATACCCCCACCCTCTCCTTCTATTCACACTCCAGACCTTCCTCTTTCTCTTCCCTGTCCTTGAAGCTCCGCAACAACACAGTCAGGCCTCGTTCCTTATCCGTCGTCGTTTCAGCTCTCAAGACCCTCTCGGAGACGGAGCCGGTCGCCGTTCCGGAGGTACTGGAGGAAATCCCCGGGAAATTTCCGTTAGTTCCCGGCGTCTACGCCGTTTTTGACAAAAACGAGGACCTGCAGTTCATCGGAATTACTCGGAACCTCGCTGCGAGCGTTCTCGCTCACCGGAAGTCGGTGCCGGAGCTTTGTTCCTCCGTCAAGGTACGTGTCGGAGTTTTCGATTTGTGAATTTCAGTTTCAGTTTACTGTTTGGTTGAATGCTGTTGTCGGTGCTGTTTTTGTTTGTTTCCCTAGAAAATTCAGTGATTATTATGAAATTAGGAAAGAAAATTGTGTTTTGACGCAGCACTAGATTGTCCTTATGATATATTTTGAGGATGATTACATATACAGTAATGATTAAACTAAGGCAGTGTTTTGATTAGAATTTTTGTTTAGAAATGAGAATCAATAATTTTGCATTAGGACTTTGTGGTCATGAAAATTGCTTTGAAATGAGAATTTCATTATCGATTCTCTTTCCCATTCCAATTTTGTTTAATCCAAACGCTACCTAAAAGTTTGAGAAGAACTTTAGAATTAGATAGATAGGATCAAAGAAGAAAGAATTCAATTAGGGGTGGCGAAGATTTTTTACTTGATCGTATGATTTAACATATGTGATACCATCTCGTAGGACCGAGCCAACTATAAACTCAACCGATGGTTGAGGGGTAGATAATAGTTTTATGCTAGCGATTGGGTTTTTGACATGGTAGGATTGTATGAGAGTAGCTAGTTGGTCAGCAATTCTCAATTGACACGAGCATATTAGTATATCACTCATGAGTCATGGCTATGATAAAGCTAATGCAACCCGGTTTTTTTCAGTTGGCATAAGAAGAACCTTTTGTTGGTTGCTTTGATTAAAGGAAGTTATCATCACATATATCCCGTGAAGCGTTGTCATAATGTTGGTGGTGATTTTGCACTCGATATATTGTTGCCTGTTTGCATACTAAAATCTGTTATCTATTCTCGTGTAATGCATTAGTAAGGGAAGAGTTACTTTATGTCAATACTTTTGCAAAACGTTTTATGCTCTAGGTTGGTTAGCTCAATACAATTTTGCTGCTGATATCGAGTGCATTGGTGTTCTCGCAATGATGCAACACTCTGGTTCTCTAATGTTTTAAAAAGAAGTTACTGTCCATGTTTTTTTGGGTGAAGGTAACAAGAAAGGACGGGTTATGATCTCCCATAGCATCATAATCACCGTGAAACTCCACTGCTTGTTATGCAGAGCGAGCTGACAATTTTGATTTCAGGTCGGGGGTTTTCGGGTTTGGTTTGAAAAGAGCTAACCCTAAACTGACCTGACATACAATGATTAATCGGGTCTATTTCATGCGTCCCGAACCTGTAAAATTGCAGTTTAGAATTTGGGTGCCACAGATTTGGATTCAATTGCCAACTTTGTGCAGAGGAGAAGATTTGAATAACTTGTAAATGAACTTCTTCGGCTTTAACTCCAAATCAGCTTTATACAATAGTTTAACTCCCGAGCCTACTCAAACCATGACAGATCAACCTCACTAACCGAACATGATTAGATATAGCCTTTTTTTTTTTTTTTTTCCTTCTTCAGTTCAATGTTATGTAAAGGTGTTGCACTGTTGCATATTCACCTAGTGCTGATTTTGTCATGAAAATCTTACTTCAGGTTGAAATAGTAGACGAACCAGACAGAACGGCTCTAACCCAAGCATGGAAATCATGGATGGAAGAGCACATCAAAGCAACCGGTAAGGTCCCACCGGGTAACGAATCAGGGAACGCCACATGGGTTCGCCAGCCACCAAAGAAGAAACCCGATCTCCGCCTAACACCTGGCCGTAACGTCCAACTCACCGTCCAACTGGAGGATCTCATAGACCGACTGGTGAAGGAGAACAAGGTGGTGGCATTCATCAAGGGTTCAAGGAGCGCCCCAATGTGCGGATTCTCTCAAAGAGTTGTTGGCATTCTCGAGAGCGAAGGAGTGGATTATGAAAGTGTCGACGTGCTCGATGAAGAGTATAATCATGGATTGAGAGAGACACTGAAGAAGTATAGTAACTGGCCCACGTTCCCGCAGATTTTCGTGAACGGAGAGCTGATCGGCGGGTGCGATATATTGTCCTCAATGCACGAGAAAGGCGAGCTAGCTAGTATGTTCAAGAAGTAAACTGTTTCGTGCCTTTTTCTTTGTTGCTTTTGTAGAAAAGAAATGAGATTTGAGATGATTTTGTGGGTAAAAATTTAAATCTCAGGCAATTTGGTTAGTCACTTTCGTGGAGTGATTAGATGGATAGAGATACTCGATGGAATATAATAATGCGTTTCTTCTATCAGTCAACCGATAATTTTACTCAGATTTGATTCGGTCTAATATTTCTTTTCGATGTGACGATCACATATTGTTTAAGTTGACTTAGGTTTCCTTAACGGAACCAACTAGTAACAAAATTGTATAGTCAATGAATGTGTCCGTTTACACGTATAAAATAAAATAAAATATAAAATACATGTGTCACGTGTTAGTTGGTTTGAATAATTAAATAAAAAAGCCAAATTGTAATCAAGAGGCAAAAATGAAGTGACGCCACCAATATTTGTATCTCTTCGATCACAACATTGACATAGTTGAGTTCTCTAAGATATGAAATCAGCTGACGTCACTGTTGAGTTGGGTGTTACCACAAAAATACATTTTGAGCTAAGCTTTGCCTATTTTAGCAATTTCTCGATTTTTATAAATGCAATTTCTATATTCCACTTTAATAAAACGTGCGCCAACGGACACTACAAATTCATGTATTCCCAATTTGCCGACAAAATCCACCGATACATATTTTGTCTCCTTTTGTTGGACAATATTTAATCGAAAAATGCCAAAATGTCTACAAAATGACGTGACAATATATGTGACACTTATATTTTTGTGTTAATTACAGACAGCCGCTATGAACTATTGACTAATGACAAATAGCCCCGTAAACTATAGCTCATGACATCCAGACCCTACATACTTTACATTTAACGGATTGATTAGTTAAATCTAACTGAAACACACTCTCTCTCATCGCATGTTTGGCACATGCCTTAAATTAATTTTGAAATACCAATTTTACCCTTATCATTTTT
>JAYMTH010003324.1:0-11076 GCA_036897465.1 Pelargonium australe | reverse complement strand
ATAAAAACCCTAGCTATAAATTAAAATTTTCTCTCTCTCTCTCTCCTCTCATTTCAGATTTCTCATGATCTCATCCATCTCTCTCTTTCTCTCCTCTCCTCTACATATCAACAAAACCCTAGCCTACACCCTTCACCTTCACCACCGCCGCCTACACCTTCCACCTCCACCTCCGCCGGCGATAGTGGCGACGACCTCTGCTCCCTCCGCCACCGTTCACTGCTTCCGCCTCCACCGTCCCGCCGTCCTCCGCTCTCTCCGCCATCCTCCACGGCCACGACCACATCCAGACGAGAACCGCCGTCCTCCGCCTCCAAACTGAGCACGCCACCATTGGAATTACTCTCGCCGTCCGTCGTCAAGAGCCAGCACCCGTCGTCAAGAGTCAGCACCGCTCCAAATCTCGTCGTCCGCCATCCGAGCCGAGAGCCACCGCCTCCAGTTCTCGCCGTCCGCCTCCAGATCTAGTTGTTCCTCTCCCTCCGGTTAGCTAGATTGGTGTTTTTTATTTGTAGGTATTGATTTTAATTTTTGTGATGTAACTTTCAAATGTAAACCGATTCTGTAAACTGATTTTTTTTTCAACAAAATTGTAATATGATCTTGTACATTCAAAATATAGCCATTGTAATCCTATCTCTACCTTCTGACTCTCTCATATTCATGGATTTTTTAGTCATTTTTGTAACTCTACTGGAGTTACTATTTGCTACTGGACCAATATTGGTCCAGTAGATTTTGGGACTCTACTGGAGAGATACTGAAAAAATCTACTGTTCCGCTCCGTTAAGTTGGTGTTTTGATGATTTTAACAAACAATGTCTATCCTATATGGACACAAACAACTTACCGAAAATTTGATGTGACATCTCCGTTAAGTCATCTAGACTAAACAAACAAGCACTCAGTCGTTCATAGTCCAACGCCCACAATCAATATCTTAGAAAATAACAACAATTTCCACAACATCAAAATTTACACATAAAGAAACCTTGGGTATGGTAATGATGTGAAATACTTGGTCATTGGGTTCCTGACATGAAATGCAATTGATAGATGCTTGAGATTGTGATATAATTCTATTATTTAACTCTCACCAAATAATATTAGCAAGATTAAGAGGGTTTACAGTCTACACTACACTTGAGATTATGATATTTAACTTTCACCAAATAATATTAGCAATCTGAAAAATTGCAGCCATCCAGCTCGATGCGTTTGATTAAAAATTGTCTCCAGACATAAAAATAAGAGCAATCAAATATTGTAAAACAACATAAAACAGAAACCAAAACACAATTCATAATGCTCTTCACCTGAACTTACCAAAAACACAAACTGATGCAGCAAAAACTCACATGGGGACTTACCCAAGAGGGCCGAATTCACCTTCCATCCAATATGTGCTTCACTTTATTGTCTGTCTTCAAAAGTTGGCCGGCTCAGGCTTCTAACATTTCACTGCGCAAATTGCCAACTATATAAAACATTTCATGATGATGAACAGCCACAAAACGTGAGAAAAAATAAAGACTGTAACCATAGTGAAGAAGGAAGGCTCTCCAAATAGCTTCAAGACCATCAGAACTCTCGAAAGAGATGCTTTACATAAATTATTGAGAAAAAGAACAGAAGAAAAATCACATCAACCAGAAAGATAGGCTAGGCTGGCCGGCTGGCTGTGGGAAAATAAAATGTTCACATTGGGTGGGTTTACCATATGTGACATTAACATCTTCTGCAGATTCATACAATGAATGCATCCAATTCAGAAGAATCAATCCTTTCTCACAACGTACGGAATTGACTTGGTATCAACTCTCAGCGAACCAACATCTCCACCAATGAAGAAATGAATTTACAAATATCTCTTCTTTGTCCTCCAAAACATCCTTTCATCCTTCTGTGTCAATATTATCATCACCAGAAGACATCTGCCTGCTCTCCGATAGTGACAGTCGCCTTGGCTTAGCTGAGCCTGCTTCAACAAGGCCATCCGCTGACAAACTTAATGCCGCACCACCCCCTGCTGCTGATGATGAACCCAACAACCGTCTTACCGGGGCATCAACTGAAGATGATGCAGCTGAGAGGTTGTATGCGAAGATTCCCATCGGATGGTCAAACTTGCAACTAGGACCAAATTTGCAGATTCCATAGCGAGAATAAAATATGCAAAGAGGCTCTCCCTGTTAAAATATGGATAGTATCCATTAGTTTGATTCATGCATTGAACTAAGTGCGATATTATCACAGATTAATGTCTACACTGATGCTTACACAGACAGACATTATGGAAAACAGTACAATACTGAGGAGACAAAGTGAATTGGGAAGCATTTTAAGGCCTTATGAAAGCTAATTTCCATACCTTGAACTGAACTTCACTAGCAACATGAAATGAAGAATAAGACAACACACTAATCTGAGATTAGAGTAACTACATGAAAAGATAGAACTGACTACTACCAACTAACTCACCGGACGTAGCGGGAGGCCTATAGAACTCAGGACACAGTCTGGAGCAGGAAGTAGTCTCTCTCTAGGATGATGGAACCTACAAACTGCACCAAACTTGCAATCTCCAGTCTTCATGTAGAATTGGCACTCAGGTTGGCCAGGTCTCTCAGGAAACACACTCTCTCTTTGCAATGCATAAAATCCTATAGGGACAGAACCAGCACGGTATGGAGAAAATGCCCCTTGAGATCCAGAATTTGTTGGTTCACTTTGTCCTGAACCTCCATACATCTGACTGTTTCCGACTGTTTGTGTCTGGCTCTCTGGGGATGTAACCGATCCCAGCTGACCCTGGATAAATTACCATCACATACGCACACCAGAACTTCATCACCATCCAGAAATTACATGTAGTTTCAACTCAAATGAAAAAGTAAGTCATGCGAACAAATATAATTCACAGCTAACAAGTACCGACTAAATGCATGATAGTTAACCCAAAAGAGAAGGATAAATAGAACATGGTGCAAGTAATCAAAATAGAGTGAGAATATAACAGACACACATCATTTCAATCAACCTCAATATTAGGAAACAAGTGACATACTTACTTTCATTGTTAGTGCAAAAATAACAATAAGATGCCACATAGGCACATACTTCACAGCACGATATCACACTATGTCATCCTCAAAATTACAGGATCTTACTATACCTCAGATTTCAATCATTTCAGGATAGCATTCTACATGCAGGGAATTTTGAAACTTTAATCATTTCATACTTGTACTGTATGGATGTATGTTTTACCAAACATCCAAATCTCACTTTCTTCTTGGCAAGGACCAACTTGGAGCAATTTACTTAACCTAGACTTATTATCTCAAATTCATAGCAGTTCCACACGAAATCAAATTCTCATCTTGAATGAAATGGACAAAATTTGATTCACAACTTCAATTCTAGAAACATCCCTGGATACTGGATTCACAAATTTCGGGAAGCTATGGTGCTTTTCTTTATTCAAGAGTTGAATCAAATAATAATAACAAAAATATAGACAAATTCCAAACTTCCACAAATTTCGGGAAGCTATGGAAGCTTACATTGTAGGCATTCCAACCAGGAACTGATAGGACTCCCTGAGGTAGAAGCAAAGGTGCATAGCTTGAAGGGCCTTGCCAGCGTGGACTGGGAATGAATGATGCTCTTGACCAGTTAGTAATTCCTCCAGGAAATGACTGTTGACCAGCAGTCGGAGATGGGGCAGAGGGATAAACAGGAGAACCACGCAATGAAACCATCATATTAGTTGGTTGTGGATGGTGGAATTTACATGTGCTCCCGAACTTGCATTGTCCAGTCCTTAAATAATAAGCACACTCAATCTCATTCTGCATGAAGGAAACAAAGGAACAAAAAGTGTATAATAAACTTTTTCTGTAAAAATTAAAGATACGCAAGATATTAAGTCAATGTTAGACAAGTGAGTTACACTTGCAAAGTTTTATCAAGCCTGAAAAATTGGATATGGCTCCGATATAGAAAAGTTCAGAATTTAAAAATTTTATCAAGCCTGAAAAATTGGATATGGCTCTTATATAGAAATGTTCAGAATTTAAAAAAAAAAAAAAAAAAATTGAAGTTTGGAACTGGTGTCAAGCATGTTAACAAATCCAACTACATGGGCACATGAAGGCTATGACAATGGTGCAAAATAAATCAAGTGTTTATGCTTGTCTTTATGCAAGGAGTTGATATTTTGATATGTATGCTAAAGAGGTATATATTTGTACTGTGCTGCAAGCAGCCATTTGTATCAAATAATATAATTATATTCCATTTATGACTAAAAGCAAAAAGTTTATCCAAACCGGGCGAAGTGGGTAGCCCAATATATTTAAGGAGACTCTTCCAGCAATCCCAGCCTTTTCTTTAGGATGATGAAATTTGCAAGTGGCTCCAAACTTGCACGTTCCCGTCTTCAGGAAGTACTGGAGATCAGCAAAAAGCAGAATATTTATGGCCCCAAAATGTGTAGAAACAAACAGAACCTCTACATTAAATGAACTCCAGTAAAAGCATTTCACAATAGAACAGTTTTAATTAGCAGAATTCAACATCCACAGGAATATTTTACGCAACCATGTAACCATCTGTATTCTAAAGAAAAAACAATCTCAATGTTAAGTGCTACATGCCTACATCTATCATAATTTTTAATATAATGAACTTTCAACCTTATCAGGCTGAAATTTGTAGTATCATTCAATGTTAAGTGATGCATCTATCATAATTTCTACAATAATGAACTTTCAACCTTATCAGGCTGAAGTTTGCAGTATCATTTGGTTTCAGTCTGTAACCCATAACAACACAAAACCACATTTTCTCTACAAGATGACTCAGATGTCCATCCTAATAGTTTACAACGTCAAGTGGGCCACCTAAGCAGATGCATTGTACGTGATAGCAAGACAGGTGTTGTGGCATTGGTTGAAATAGTTAGGTTCTAGGATTACTAGATGAAAGGACAATAGTCTATGAGTGCTTCAGTATCTATAGAGATCTGGATCCCATGAATTCATACTTCGCTTAGTTCAGCTCTATCTTAAAACTTTGGTTCCCTCTATAATGAAGCACTGTAAATGCAATTCTATTGAGGGGGAAAAGATGCACTTTCTAATGGTGAGTCTCCTACAGAATTCTTCCTCTTAGTTTATTTAATTTTCTCCAGTTATCTCCCCCCTTCCCTGATCCTTTTCCACCAAATACTTGACAAAACTTCAAAATCCCAGATTTTAAAACATACAAAAAGCACGACTAAGCGAAATATAGACTTGGCTACTACAAAAGAAAAAAATGTTGTGGATGGAGAAATCGATAAATATGCTCAATAAGAGTTTGACATGAGTTTGATACAAGCGTTAGGTATAAGCACATTGCTGGTGCATCCCTATATAACCCTACTTTTGTACGTTGCTTCAGTGCCAAACTTTGTCATACTCATATTTTTTGAAACTATAGCGTTAGGTACTGACTAAATTAATCTGTCCGCCATCAGCAGTAAGCACATTCATAACCATCATGTGCTTTATTCTCCATGGACTCAGAATATGACACATCGCTACCATAGCTTACCCTTATCATAATGAGCTAATAAGATTCTGTAACTTTTGACTCAAGTATACCACAAACATAAGGTACACATGCATAGAAAAAAAGAAGAGAGAAATGAGAATGAATACCTGACACTCTGGTTGTCCTATTCTTTCTGGAAATTCCCCCTTCATCCTGGCAGCAGCAATAGCCTGCAAATTAACAGAAGCTGCTTGAATACATCAAATTTGTGTATAGATAGGTAAAATCGTAATACATGAGATTCAAACATCAAGTTGGAAAGAGATTATTATATTATACGAGGTTAGTGTGTGCTTATGATAATGTAGAAAGTAAACATGCAGTTGAAGTGTAGACAGATTTAGAATTTTTTTTTTTATACTAAAAGCTAATAGTAAATTACACTAACTCAAAGACTACATAAGAATGCCAATGTGGGCATCTACAGCAAACCTCTGTTCCCCCTCTCCTTCAAACAACAATGTACAAATAAAGCTGAGAAAGAGCCCATTATATCATTGTGTACATCCATAGAAAGAGATTATTGAAGTGCTTCCTCAATTAGGACCACATTTAAGAACCAGGATACTTTTCACAAGCATAACTTAACAAGAGGAATCCAAGTAAAAAAACAATAAAATGAGACATTAATAAAATACATGTGTACTTCTACCTAAGACAATCAAGAAAGGTTCTGGATGAAATGTATATTATGTTCTGGTTTATTAAAGAGATAACACTTGTAAAACTCAAAACTGATAGCAAGCACAACATAGTGAAAAAGGTGATTCTCTAGTGGCCTCTTAGGTTTTTCATTGACCATAGAATACTTCAAATGGATATAACTAGGAACCCTAATTGACAGTGTACCGATGTAAAATTTGTACAAACATGCTGCAGCTTTTACCAGCTTCCGGTTAGGAGGATGATTAAACCGACAAGTTGCTCCAAATCTACATAGACCTGTTCTGATATAATAAGAACAATCTGGCTCTCCAGATCGCTCAGGATAGGGCCCAGATTCCATAGTTTCGCTTGATCTCAAGTTCATTTGCCACATTGCATCTGCGGTAAATTGAATGAGGAAGTTCAAAACATCTCTCATAAAAACCAGTCAAACAAGAATTAATAAAAAAAATCTCCCATGGTTTAAGGAACCATGCAAGTTCAAATAAAGACAAAGCAGTTGTGGAGCAAAATTACCGAAAGGCATCAAAGTGCAGTTGTTTTATGCTAAAGTGGCATAGCGAACACATTAGCTTAATGGCCAAATTAAAAGAAAGATACAAACTTCTTTAGCAAATTTATTTCTATAAAAAAAGAAAAAGGAAAAGAAACTTTTAACATTTTATTTTTAATGGAAGCACTTTTTTCTAGGGGATGATGGGTGTCAATGAAAGAATCTTGCAGGTGAAACATAATAAGAAAAAACAATCCATATATAGATAAATTTTTATATCAGGCATTGTCAAAACATTATGAATTTCACTTAGTAGAATATCAGTATGCACAAAAGAAATCTGAACAGTTTTAGTCTCATGCAGCCCAATTGTAGATAAATTCTCAAAAATAGTAAGGAACCATCCTCAGGCAACTCTATAAGAATTCCAGGATGACAATTTAATTCTCAGGCAAAAGATCTGAACCAGCCTAAATTTAATGATCAGATAAATTCCAAAATTGCCAAAAGACAAGAGCAAATTGCATAATAGCTTATACATGGTTGGAACTCAAAAAACTGAAAAAGATATCCTTGTAGAAAAGCAACTAAACCACACATTGAAACAAAACAGCTACACAGAGCACTAAGCACAGCCGTACTATATCAATTTGACAAGCATACTCTTAGAAGATCAGGTTCAACCATTGCCGAAAGAAAAAAAAAAGTTTTTGTCTTCATTGAATAAAGCAAGACAACAAAGAACAATCCAGAACACGAGCATATGATTCCAGTATCAATTTCCAATTCTCTCTGCCTCAGATCCGCCAGAAGCTACATCATCACAATTCACAGGAAGAAATGGAATTCAACCGGTGATCAGGCCTTAAGGGGCAAATGAGACAATTCACATGACAAAAACCGCCGTGACTCGCACAACTGCACCCGAACCAATCACCAACGCACACACCAGCAAAGCCAGAAAAACAAGGAGAAAACATCCAAAATGCATTTGAGAGTAAAAAAAACAAAATTACCTCCGGTCAAGGAAGGTGAAAGAGACGGCGCGTCGGTCACAGCCGCACGGGACATCGGAATTCCGGCATCGAATTCCATTGCTCCATCACCGAGCTATCATTGTATCAAAAAAGAGTTAATATTCCAATTCTAAGCCGCCGGAATTCCCAATCCGCCGCCTCGGAAGCGGCAGCAGCAGCACCAATGGTCCACAGAAGCGATCGCGAAGAAGGAGAGAGAGAAAGGTGAGGAAGAGAGATTTTAGAGAGAAGGGGGCGTACTCTGCTCCTCTCCACAAACGAGGAGAGGAATAAAAACCAACCATCCAACCAGACACACATACAGCCCAGTCATCTCTTGGCTTTTTTTACCCGCGTTTTGGAAAATAAACGGACCCTTTTACCCGCGCGACTGTCATTTCTCTATCTACTCGCCTTATCGACCCCGCCACGTGGCCCACTATGCTCCACCCCTTCTTCATTCCCAAACCTTTTGCTCTTACGTCAACGCTTGTTTTTATTTATTTATTCCCGTTCCGATACGCCCCCGTTTTCAGGTACCAAAGCGCG
Organism: Pelargonium australe; assembly: GCA_036897465.1. Classification (NCBI taxonomy): domain Eukaryota; kingdom Viridiplantae; phylum Streptophyta; class Magnoliopsida; order Geraniales; family Geraniaceae; genus Pelargonium; species Pelargonium australe. The sequence goes on along the minus strand of JAYMTH010003324.1, from coordinate 2,751 downwards.
TGCTTCTTTTTGTGGGAGGGCGCGCGTGGAATTGTAGCCGAACCGCTTACCAGAAACTCAGACCGCTGCAGCTTGGCATAACTGACTTTTTACTGTCTCCAACTCCAACTTCAATTCTTAGTTCTTACAAAACGCTAACTACTTCTTTCTAAATAATAATAATAATAATAAAAATAAAATGTCACATTAAGAATGTGGGGTTCCTATAGTGTAGTTTTTTTTTAAGGCATAAGATAAATTTTATTCAAAGGTCACTAAGTAACAAATCATGAATACAACTCGGTCATCTAACTAACGACCAACCAAAATAACTAAACTAAATAGAAGTGAAATAATCGGACAAATCAATAATATCACCAATAATCTTACCATAGGCATCGGGAACCTCCCCTCTAGTCTGGATTGCATCAATGACCATTACCGAGTCCGACTCCACTATAACCTCGAGCCAACCTCTATCACGAAGGCACGAGAAAGCTTCTTAGATAGTCATCGCTTCCACCACCCCCACATCCGAACTATCTTCCCAGCTCCTCCAACCACCAACCCAACAACGTCATTTCCAATACCTCACCACCCAACCAATCTCGACCCGATCATCTCCTTTAAAAATAGCCTCGTCACAATTGACCTGGAGCCTCCCCATCGGTGGCCGTTGCCAACCACCTTGCACCATCTCCTCGGCCATAGTTGATACTCCACCACCATCAACACTAGACTCCAGCTGCTAGGCAGTTCCCAAATCACCCCTAACCTAATCTGCCACCACCACCTTTGTAGTCACAGTCCCCGGCTGACTCACTGTCACCATCCTCCAACAATCATGCACTGTTGACGCCACCGCCACCACCTCTTGCGCCTCTAACCATCTCCCCTCCCAAACCTCATTGTTTCGTGAAAACCATACCCCTTACTCCTCATAAAGAGCCTTGGCCAACAACGCAGTTAAGGCACTCCCCACCACCACTACAGTGTCATTGCACAACCCCCAACCAGCTGACTAAAACCCAACAACCTTCAAACAACCATGGCAAAATTACACTAGAGCAAAAAATGGTCGATTGTTTCCGGCTTGACGCCACAGCGGGAACAAAGAACATCAACCTCAATCCTCTAAGCCACCACACCCACCCCCACCGGAAGCGATCCCAACAAGACACTTCAAATGAAGTGTTTAATTTTGGGTTGCACCCTCGCCTTCTAGACCTTCGACCACACCCACACCGGCTACCCCACTACCTCTATATGACCCAGCTGCCTATATCCACTCTTAACCATATATTCTCATTTTTTTATCATGTACCTACATCCAACTATCTTGGCATGATCTCCGACTAAGTTGAATGGCCTTTATAGCCTTACACTCCTCCTCCGCCAAACAATTTCTCCAACCTGTTTTCATCCTTACCGCCAATGTCTCTAACCTGAAGCTCAGATACCATGAGCTCCTCGCCATTTCAATCGGTCGAGAAGTCACCTTGAACCCGTCCACCCCCGAAATCTAAGGGTCTTTGAAAACCCGAACCTTCATACCTGAACCAACCCGTTTCACACAACCTTCCTTTAATAATTGTTGAGCTGCCATAAAACTTCTCCATACATAGCTGGGACTCGAGCCACACCGAGCCTCCAAAAATGAAATGGAAGGATAGTACCGACCTCAAAACACTTGGCTAAAAAGAGATGACTCATTAGACATCAACTGCCAACCTTATTTTCCAAGCAACGCCACATTCATCTCGTGAAAAGAACAAAACCCCAAGCCCCCATTATTCTTTCCATCACAAAGACGAGCCCAGTTTGCCCAATGTATTCAGCCTGTCCCCCACCAAAGTCGGCGAACCAACCTTTCATTAATCTCCTCACAAACCGCCACTTGAAATAAAAACATTCCCATCACGTAGTTTGGCATAGTATGAATAACCGACTTCACCAATAGCTCATTTCCCACCTTCAACAACCACTTATTACTCCATCCACACAACCGAGATCGGAGGTTGAAACAAATCTGACTTTCTCCTACCAATGCTAATAGAAGCTCCCAAATACACATTAAATTGATTTAAGTGACCAACTCCAAGAATGCCAGCCAATACCTTCGCCTCGTGCCTTTTAATAATCATGTTAAAACAAACTCCTGATTTAGCATAGTTCACAACTTACCGGAACAAGCTTCATACATATTCAGTAGCTCTCTAACTCGACCTAACTCTTGCAATTCCGCTTTACAAAATAAAACTGAATCGTCCGCAAATGATAAATGTGTGTTTCTAATCAAAATTCTTCAACTACCAATGGTCAATCAGAGGGCGACACGTGGCACTATTGTCTGACATCATCATCAGAAGCTCGGAAGAGACAGTTGTACGGGACAGACTGGTAGATGAAGAAGGACAAAACAAGTACAAGCAAGGATAGTAGCCAGGGCCCCGCTAGAAATCCGACACCAAATAGGCAAATCCCCAAAACGCAGACAATTCCCCAAAGAGGCAGAGGACAAACAAAGACCCACCCTCAAAAGGACCGTCTTTTTTTTCATTAACGAAGTCACATGGAGGGCACGCTGGTCATGTCCTCGCAAGCGAGCGGATATCAGACATCCATTGTTTAGGCGGAAACGAGTTCAAACTCACATCTCCCCGATAACAACACTTGCCGAGGACTAACCACGAACCTCTGTGACAGCCATACATGAACTGGAATAGCTCATCTCCGGCTGTCCATGACAGCTGGAACGTGCACCCCAAGTTA
>JAYMTH010003323.1:0-11076 GCA_036897465.1 Pelargonium australe | reverse complement strand
TAAATATTAGCAAAAAATTATGTTATTTAAATTAGAGGGACAAATAAGTAATTGTCAAATATTTTTCAACACTTTCCAACTTTTTACAAGTTTAAACCAAACATAATATTTATTTTCCACAACACAAGATTCTAAATTTTTCGTTCATTTTTTCATGCGTAAAATGCTCTTATTAACTTTCTCAACAAAATAAACATTCAGGGAAAAGTTGCTTTCCCGTTGTCAAGACGATAATACATGTGCACAGTACACTGCCTGTGAAATCTCTAAAAAAATTACCATCACTATAAATAGCTCTGAAACCTCTCCTAAACCCTTTTCAGTTCGCTACTTCTCTGGCTGGCTTTTGCGCGCCATGTCCAGGAAAACCCACTTCACACCCCGCGCCGCCGCCGCCTCCGGTGGCGGTGCTAACAGGGGACCACCTGGGATCGGCCAGTTCTATCCAGGACAGCCCAATTTCAATTTCGCTCTTCCAAACCAGCCTCTTCCTTTCGCCCAAAACCCAGCTCTCCCCTTCTTCCAAAACCCTAATTTCCATCCCCAGCAGTTCCCTCCTTTCCAACCACAGCAGTTCCCTCCTTTCCAAGCTCGACCGTTCTCCCCAAACCACAATGACCTAGTCGGGAAGGTCGAGCGTGCGGTTGTGAAGGCGCGTCGCGATCTTGTAGCTGCCGGACAAAGTGTCACCGCGTGGAAAGTGTCGGAGGCTGTGCTTTTGGCTATGCAGGTTGATTCTTGGGGCTCTTTGGGGCTGAAGATGCAGCAAGTGCCGTCTCTTAATAACCTTATGTCCATTGAAGGGAAGGTATGTTTTTTCTAACTGATGGGTAGGTCTGGTTTGGTTGCTGAGAGATGGTGGTTTTTGAAGATTGATTTTCAGCTTCAAGACAAAGACTGAAAATTTGAATTCTAAACATTGATACATCAAATAGTACTAGACTTTCAAGTGTTTCAAATAGTCCAAAGTTGAGCAAAATGATTGATTTTAGTTCAAAGTTGGACGAAAACGTTCCAAATCAGTCCATTCCGTCAATTGTTGCGTTCCAAATCAGTCAATTTCGTCACTATATTTAACGGAATGGACTGATTTGTAACGTTCTCGTCCAACTTTGGACTAAAATTGATCGTTTTGCTCAACTTTGGACTATTCTGAAACATTTGAAAGTTCAGGGACTAAACCGAAACGTTTTGGATAGTTCATGGACTAAAATGAACCTTTTCCCTTCATTATATAACACTTGCAGTTGACTAACTAAGGTAAATTAGGTAATGCAAGACTCAGATTCATATATATATTTTCCCTCCAATTTTTTATTTAACATGTTTTCTTTGAAATCAAATAGAGGATCAAGGTTCTTTTGGTCATCACCCTGGACAAGTAGTGGGAGTCAATCATTCATGATTCAACAGCTGTTTTTAGGAGATTAAATGGCAGGCTTACATTTGTAAAACAAGTAAGATAGAAAAACATAACAATATATGTACTTTTTGATTCACCTAAGGGGGACCAAATTAATAAGGTTTGTAAGCTCTCATGCAAGTACTACGATCTTGTAGGCTACTATGACTTATAATTTTTTATGCCTAATAATTATATAGTAGGAAACATTCTACCCAAATTTGTTTTCTTGTATTTACACCTATTTTCGCAGCAACCGTACAAGATCTAATCCAAGTCATTTGATAAAGTTGTCTTTTTAATTGCAGATTAATCTGCTTCAGTTTTTAACCTATTCTTTTTGTCATTTAGATAAATGCCTTTATCCATTGCTTTGTTGGGGTTTCGAGGATCACTACGTTGTATGATTTGGAAGTGGCTATATGCCAGAACGAGGGCATAGAACAATTTGAAGATTTGGAACTGGGTCCACTGGTTCGACATCCGCTCGCTGTTCATTACTTTTCACTGAATCATGATACAACTGCAGTATTTAAGATAACTACAGAAGAGGTTCTACTTTGTCTTTTTAAATTCATCGATGTTCATAAAAGGAAAGATATGATTAACACTGAGGAAATTTTAGATTACATTGCTGAGAAGCGCTCAGTCATTGGCAGAGAATCTCTCTGTGTACGAGTGCAAAGCTTGGGGTATGTAGCATTTCTTTTTCTCTTTTGAAATAAAATCCATCTTCCATTACACATTTGCTTGCGATTTATAAACATGCATATTTCAACCTCCTCGCTCCACATAGATTTCTGATTTTGGTTTAGTAGGTTATGCTTTGATACTATTATACTAATGTCTAGAAATAGGAAAATCTGTGACGAACACTCCGGAAAATGTTTATGATAACTTGGGGTTGAGTGCATGAATTTAGCTCAGGAAGGGCTGCGGATCAGTGAAACTTATGTATTATATATGTTGGATGCAATTTATTTTGTTTCTGATTGTATTTGTTAAACTGTATGATCATAGGTGGCATATTTGTTGCATCCGCAAAGCCAAGAGAACAGAGAATGACACTCTAAAGAAATGCACGGCAACATTTAATGAAAGAATAAAACCTCACATACTTAATCCAAAGAGAAAACAACAGCTAGATGATCGCTTTTGTGCTATTTCTCAGCGCGTTAAATCATTTTCCTCTATACGTGGGGAGTTCAGTGGGAAGCACATAAAATTTGTTTCATCAAGTTCAGGAGATGAAGAAAGTGATGATAGCATGCATGAGGATAATAAGAGTGACAAGGACGAGCATAGTCACTTCAAAACTCCATCACAAAGTATCAAGAATCTTGATCAAGTCAGTAGCTGCCCTTACCCATCAGCAGCTGAAGAGATGACACGACTTGGGTTGAAGGGTGATGTGACTTGCAGTTCACAATGCGGTGATAGTGATGATCCTAGCCAATCAAAAAAACCATCTGAAAGCAGCCTGAGCAGTCAACAAGCTAGAGGCCGTTCTCAACCGCCAAGGGAAGGGGATGACCAACCTCTTGCTACTAGCGGCAGTTTGAAGTTTTATGGACGTGACAGGACATTTAGAAAGAGACAGAGACCTGTAAAAATAAATGCCTTCCTTAATGCACCACCCAAGAAGAAAGTTAAGAGAGATAAGGTAGGATATATGATGTTGGAATGTGACGATTCGCACAAGGAGGCTACTACTAATGAACTTGGTATTTCCCTTGCTACTGATTCTATGCGGATGTTCATCACAACCTGGAAGGAGGCATGTCGTGATCACACTGTAGCTGAAGTAAGCTACACTTTTGACATGAGATATACTCTGATTGCAAAATTGCCTTATGATTGTTTGTACAACATCATTTCTACGCAATACATGCTATTTTCTTCTATTCTATTTTGTTTCCTTTGTGCAGCATTGTTATTCACGACTTCACTCCCTGTTCATCTTCAGTTCGTGTTAATTGGTTTGTGAAAAATTGACATTCCACTTTTAACTTATACCTTAGTAGACTATTTTGATGTATTTTTATTTTTATTAGAGCTTCTTGTTCTTTCTTGTGTACTTTCTTTTCCATCTTATTATTATACTTCCATATTTTCTCTGTAAGAAAAATGAAGTTGCTGTTTAAGTATTTGCTTTAACCTAAATTTTTAGAAATTATCTGATGTACATCAGAACTAGAAGAAAAAGGGCTGACTGGTCTTAAGTACACAAATAAAACATCAAGGTCAAGGGGCAGTTTGTAGTATGAAATTTATCTCTTCATGTACATAATATATGTTTATGGTACAATGTCAATCTACTAAAAGTAGATGTCTGTCTTGTTAAAGCAATTTGTTCAGTAGTATGGCATCTCCACTTATTGCCAATTAGTTTTGAGTTGGATGCCTTGACAAAATCCAGAAACCCAGCTTGTGTTGTACTCCCTTTTCTGAGTCCATGCGTTAAATCCTTTGTGTTGTTCATCATGCAAGTGAGGTGGAGTGTTCAAGTACTCTGAAATTGGTTTGTGATGGTTCCTCACCTGTTAAAGTATTATAAGCTAGATGCCTTGACAAATCACATACTACTTTGTTCTTCATATTTTTGTGCTGAATAATATTAATGTTGTCATTTTGAATAATGCTTCTTGTTATATTTGAAAGATAAATCTTTATTCAGGGATGATCTATTAAGCAATTAGGCTCATATGTGATCGAGCATTTTTGTTTTTATGTAGGCTCTTGACAGGATGCTTCAGTTCTATAATCCATCAGCTCGTCAAAGAAAGAGGATGAAGTCAATGTTTTCATCACAACCATTTGTTGGATTACTAGATGTCGCTGTAAGTTGACCGTGTCATTGTTATTATTGTTGTCATAACACGTCATAAAATATTTTCTATAATGAGATGGTTCTCCCTTTTGTAGAACCCGTATTTTTAGTTATAGATTAACCCCATTTAAGCATCACATATATTCACTCATCCTACTGTTTCTACTTATTGTTGTCCTTGTCTAATACTTTTCTACTAAGGCAGCGGGTATGATTTTACTAATGCTCACTTTAAGTGATAATTGAATTTGCTAATTATTCCACAGATTAGGGTCTTCATAAGTCTGTTATATGTACTGGATAAGCAGAAGCAAGTGCTGATTGAAAAAATTGCTCTTTCAACTTTTATATTTCTAATTGCTATTTAGGTTTATAATGTGTTCTATGAACCTCTTACCTTATTGCTCCTTATTTTCTCTCTCTCTCTCCAGCAAAATATATAATTCTTCCCCTACCACTCTTCTCGCCCTTCCCCACAAAAATGAAAAGGCAAAATTTAATAATCCTTTCATTATTGAATCCATCGCTGTTAGCCTAAAAACGAGTTAAATATGGAAACCTTAGATGTTGATCCAAGTTTAATGATTGTACCATTGCGCATGAATATGATATGTAAAAAGATAATCACCATTTATATTAACAAAGGGTGCATACTTATCCCAGTTTGGCTGTATGGTCCATAACTTAGTTATTATCTTACGGAATTCCTATATTGTGTTTATAATGAAAAAGATATAAAGATGAAGGTATCTTTTCATTTCAAAGTATTTGTGTGTATGGGATAAGCGAGGTTCAACGTTGTTTTGTTTTGTTTTAGGGGAAGAATCAATCTAAACTGCATATTTTGGTTTTGACTATAAACCGGAATTGAAGGGAATTGATGAACATTTGATATATGTTTCAATTAGTCTTTCTGGATCATTGTTGTAGAGAAGCTCAAATATGAATTATTTTAATGTATACCCAATTATACAAAATAGTCACAGTGAAATCTCTCTTAACTGATCTTGTTTATTTGAATCTCTTTTTATATTTATTTTTTCATGAATTGAACTTTACAATGTATATAGGCTACAATAGCGCCCTATTCCTATTTGTTAAACAGTAACAAAATTCGAATCTATTTCTCGAACCTAATTCAAAATCTAATTCTATCTACATCTATGTTTTGTTCTAATCTAATTTTAATTATAACCACATCTTTAACATTCACATGTGTCATAATGTTAATTGTGTAATATTTTATTTATTTATTTATTTATTTTTTTTGTAATATTTTAATTAGGGATGATAACTTTTCATTTCTTTTCGATATGCTGCTAGAAGTTTCTATTTGAATGATATTGACCTAGTAATATTAACTTCAATTCAAAATTGCTCTCCGCAATGGTTAGTTGTCATCTAGGTTCCGCTCAATCTACACTTGGATTAATATGGAGATTTGCACGGCGAATAAGCATTGATGGTGGCCATTGGAAGAGTAATTTATATTTAAATTGCCTCTGTAGCGAACATTTTGATACTAATTAACTCGCAGGTATTATTGCTCAAATTGAAATGCTAGGGACCAATCACAATATTAGGGAACTACTTACAATTTTTTTAGGGAACTCACGAGGGTTTAAAATGCAATTATCCTTGTATATACATGAGTGTGTACAATTTGGGCTTTGACTGTTTCAATTTTGCTTCATAGTAAGCTGAACCAAATTATCGGTTCTATATTATTTCATTCTTTCTAATCAAGTTTGTGATAAGTGAGCCTAGCAATCTGAACAAATTGGTTGGTTTGGTTTGGTTTGGTTTTTCAGTTTGACCGAAATGAACACACTCCTGATATTCTTTTTCGTATCAGTCTTTCTATCTTCAGCTTGTAATTGTAAAGCACACAATGCAATCGAAGTCAGCTTGTGTTTATTCGAGACCAGTGTAGTTTACAATTTTCTTCTATTAATATTTTGTTCATTTGGACTATTATGTGGGCCATTTGGTTAAGTTGCTTCTTAAATATTGCAGGTAGCATCCATCAAATCTGGATTGTGGGATAACATCTATGACTCTTTCCAGGCCATCAGTCAAGATGAAATAAACAACTTTCGTTCTGGGAAGTGTCCTGAACTGGAAATCATAGATGTTGAGCCAAGTGAAAAGGCTGCACCAGTTGTTGGTATTGGCATGATAGAACACGAATTCAGTACGTATTGCTCTAAAATAATGCTTTGCGAAGTGATTATCTTATTCTGGTTATTTGTTATTTGAGAGTTTTGAACATTAACACCAGTAGAAACAAGATCTAGGCATCTAGTTTCAAATTTGTTTGCACAAATATCTTTGTTGATTTTATAACATAACCTTATGCAATTTGGAATTTAATGCTATTGTAATAGTTTTTTTCCCTTCCCATTCTTAGCCTACACCAACTTCTTACAACTGCTTACAGCCTTGCCGACCAATTTGTCGATGGTATTTTGAGTGCACCTATTCTCTATAGCTGTGTTAAGTCACTTTTTAAAAGTTTCATCTATCCTAAACTGTCCCTCCAAAAGGTTTACCCCTGCTTTTCTGTCTGGAGTGCAATATATAAAATTTAATCACAATCACATATTCACATCTTTAGACCTGCCAGTGCTTATGCTTGGGGTCCACCGCTTTGTGTTCTTTAACATTGAGTAGGCATAACGTAAAGTATAATCAAGTATCAATTTTTTTGCAACAGTTCTACAAAATTAAACTGGCCTCATTTTTCACTGTACTTGATGTGAACTTGGTCAAGCAGCTAAGTCACTGTGTGCTGATTGGTTCATTTAGTTATCCATGCATGATTGCATTTGCACTCTTATGAGTTCTATCAATTTTGTCTCATCATCATTTGCACAAGATAGATGGTTAAAAGAACCTTTTTGTTTGTTGTAAGAAAAATTATACCCCAAAAAATGGAGCACCTATGTGTTCAATAGCGCAATGTGGGTGCTGACATGTATTTTTCTTCTTCAAGTAATCTTTAGATCATGATTTAGTGAACATTCTATCTGCTTATTCTGTTTTTCCAGTTGCGCTAACCTGTTTTGTATACGCTGCCTAAACTACTAGTCTGGTCAGATTCAGACATTATTCTGCATTTAAATTCATATCTTTATCATGATAGGTACTGTAACTTAGAAAATTGTAGTTAATTAAGAGTGTCATCAGTTATCACATATCAGGCTCAAAACAATTTAGCATACTGTTGTGACTTCAGCATAGGTAGTACTTGTTTCTCATAAGAGTTTGAAGTGTCTAGCTGGCATTTGGTGGACTTCTCTTTCTAGAATGCCTATTTGAAAACACTGTTAAAACTCCTGAGTTTTATTTTATTCTGTCTACTTCTATTTCCCAATAAAAGTTTTATATTCCGCTGCAACGTATCATATTTCTTAAAAAATCACAGGTGTCAAAGATGTCATGGACAAGGTTGCAACCTATTTTGAGCGTGATCTTGAAATGCATAGCAACAGAAGATTACCAGTAGAAAATATACTTAAGGTCTTTAAAAAGCTTTGCCATTGTGAGTCTTGGGTAGCTGAGCAATTCAATGTTAAAGAATTTAAGTCCCTAGCTCATGGGGATTTTTTCATTTTCTTAGAGCAACATGCTTCTACGTTACCAAACGGGTTGCGTAAAATTTTGAATGGTGATAAATTTGAGAAGTCCCCATTGGAAGTTTGCCTGGTAGATCAGCAGCTAGTTGAATTGGTATCTCAAGCTTCAAATACTTTATCTGAAAACGAAATTGTAACCAAACAAATGATATCGATTCTGCTTTCAAGGCAATTTCCAATGCTCAATTTTAATATACGGGAAAATGGTTCATTGGAACACTTTCTAGATATTGTTGAGAAGCAGAAAAGCAATGCGAATTCGAAATGTGTCGTATTTTCCGCACCATTCTTAGGATCTTATTTTAATGGATCTGATGAGAGTACCTTATCAGAAGCCACTGATATGAGAACTGACATTGGCAACAAAGCTATAACTCCTAAATCTGTTACATCTAAGGATGCGATTGAAGTCTTATGTAGGGCCCCAATGTTATCAGATCTTAAAGTTTGGTCTCACTGGAACACAATGTTTGCTCCTTCACTTGGATCTCTGGTGAAATGGCTGGGTAATGAAGTCAGTAAGAAGGGATTATGGTGTTTGGTGACAGAAGATGGAAAAGTAATTCGTATTAATCCTTTAGCCACTGTAGATTCATTCTTGGAAGCTGCAGTGAAAGGGTCATCCTTCTATACTGCAGTGGAACTTCTATCTGTCTACTGCATAGTTGGGGGTGAAAAACATGTCCCATTGTCCCTTCTGAAATGCCATGCTCGTCATGCATTTGAAGTTATGTGTAAGAATTGTCTGGAAAATGAGGAGGTAAATGAGAGTCAGAATATTCTAATGCATGGAAATACAGAGCAAATTTATGACGGAGTTAGTTCTATGGATTTATGCAGTAAACTACACAACAACTTGAGCAAAATGAATAAAGTAGTGGCTGTTGCATCAAAGTTTTTCCTCAACTGTCTTAGTTATTTCCCATCCGATCATCGGAGATTTGCTGCTGATGTGCTTCTTTCTGGGTTGCGATCTGTTATTAAAGATGTTCACTCTGTCATTTTATGCGAGTGCACCCATTTAGAGCAACGTATAATGCTTCATGATGTTGGAATGTCCCTTGGCATAGTGGAATGGATCAACGATTATCATGTATTTTCTTCCACCAACAGTTCGGATTTGTCAGTGTCTTCTGAGCCTTCATGCTTGAGAGCTGCTAGGTCTGGGTTAGACTCAAAGAACAAGCAAGATATGCCCGATGGTTCTCCCTTTCCTGATGGAAAAATGATTGTCTCTGCAGAGGCAGATTGGCGTAATAGCAATCACGGTGAAGTTCATTGCAACATCAATGGTGCAGAAGAAGTTTCCAGTAGTAGCACATTGACTTTATCTGAACTCAAAGAAAATACTGATGCCACTCTGGTCATTGAATCTATAAGGCGAGAAGAGTTCGGTTTGGATTCAAGTCTTCCAGACATGGAAAGTAGCATGTTGAGAAAACAGCACGCTCGCTTGGGGAGAGCACTTCATTGTCTTTCTCAAGAACTATATTCTCAGGATTCTCATTTTCTTCTCGAGTTGGTTAGTGTCCCCCACTCTCTTTCTTGTGCATAGTATTTTTAAACGCTTAAATAATGTGATTATTTGCTTCTTGTTTTGTATTAAGAATTTAAATGTCGGCTTTATTTAATCAAATTTAGCTATCTACTTGTTTATGCTTAATTGTGAGAACTACACTTTGCATGTTATTGAAGGATATTTGGTTGCTGAAATGTAATAATATTAACGTAGTTAACTTTTTAGTATTACTGTGGTAAATTTTCTGGCCCACCCAATGTTCGGGTGTTAAGCTTAATAAGGCACCCCTATATAAGAACACTCTAGACACAAAGGACAATTTGGAAGTTAAGGTTGCATCCAATTTATTTTTTGTTGAACTTGATATGAAAATGCAAATAGTAAACAGGCTGAAATAGAAAAGTAATTCATCTTCTCAGCGTCCAACAGTATGGCTTGTTTTGTTATATAATTTATATAGCTTGAAGATACATCTTTTGAAGCATTTATAGATACCAATGCATGATTTATGCAAGCCAGGTTTTCCAGTTTGTCTGTTGCAGAGCAATGCCTAGTAAACTGGACAGGGGGGTTGAACTGGTTTGACCTATATCTGGCTAGCCAGTACCTCGGTGGCATGTCATACAGTTTTTTTAAAAGATTGTCTGGGTTAAAACTGAGTGCTCCACTTTGTTCAAGAACCGGACAGTCTGGTCCAGTATTCACTGTGTTGTAAGCGATGTTAAAAAAACTTGATATTTATGGAGTATGTACTGAAGAAGTTTGTTGTGATGTATAAATTATTCAAGTGATTTAAGAAGCCAGCCGAATTTTACGACTGCAAGGAAAAGTATGAAGTTGAAGGAAGCCTCTTCACATGATTCGCATAGCATACCTAAAATGAACTATAAGAAAGAAAAGGCTTATGTGGCACACAGCGTGTAACCCAATAATTCAAGCTGGCTTTCTTTTGTGTTCTTTGTAGTTTCACCCGCTTTGACTCACAGCTGACTTGAACTGGTAACACATTTACTGTCGATTACGTGTGAATACAAACTCACAGGTAGTCTACTATGATACTTGAAATTATAGGATTTGCTGAAGCTACCACCTCGCTTTTTCTCATTTAATGATTACTAGAGTTTAGGTGTTAGCTCCAACAACAGAATACGCCAAGTAAAGTGTGATATGTGCATATTACCCCCTTTTCCTCTGTTAAATTTTAACTACGAAATCTTTCATTGCTAAATCTGCTACTAGATCTGGAGTTCACATAAACCGTTAATTGTATGGAATTGATATGCGCTTATCTTTTAGCCCTAATAAGCTTACTGTTTATTTTTTACATGTGTACTACCATTTTAATTGTCTTCATGCTCAATGTTTGTAACTTATGATTTGAGCATTGGTATAAAGTTAAAACAAATACCCGTCAAGATTTGATTCCTTACCATCTATTACTCCTCCATTATGCTTCAGGTTCAAAATGCTGACGATAATATATATCCAGAAAATGTGGAACCAACGCTGACTTTTATTCTTCAAGAGGCAGGCATTACTATTCTAAATAATGAGTGTGGCTTCTCTGCTGCGAATATAAGAGCACTTTGTGACGTTGGAAATTCAACAAAAAAAGGATCTGGTGCTGGATACATAGGGCAGAAAGGCATTGGCTTCAAATCGGTATTTCGGGTACGGTGGAAATATA
>JAYMTH010003322.1:0-11077 GCA_036897465.1 Pelargonium australe | reverse complement strand
ACAAGAACATGATGTTAAGGGTTTTGATTTGATCTTCCGTTATGAAACTGTGTATGGGCTTGTCATTTTCTCATCAATATGTTCTATATTATGCTTGCTACTTGCTAGGTGTGTAAAATTAAATAGTTTTCTGTTTTGTTTATATTCATTTTGGAGCTTGTTATGGGAAGGTGATTCTTTTGAGTTTTGATGAATGTCCTGTCAATTCAATGTAAGGCTCTATAGCTATTTGTGTTGTCAAAACCTTTCCTTATATCAAGTTTCTCATATATTGATTGGATCCATCCTAAGAATTTCTCATAAAACATTTTATCCACAACTATGCAGAAGATAGGAGTCATTTTACAGAAGCAACATTTTCATAATCAGTTTGTCAAATTTTGTCTAACAAGATCGGGGGATCAAACTTTGGACTTCCCCATGTCCAGTCATGTCACAAGTGTCTTCCTTTTTCCAAAGGAAATTTAAATATATGTGAGTTTGACATTTTCCCATATATCCCCATGTGCATTTGTTATAACAAACTCAAGGGGTTCTCACTAACTTATTAGAGAGATATTATTCATAATTCATGGATAACTAACTTCAATTCATTTATAACTAACTTCTAGAAAAAGGAAGGAGTGAAAATAGGATACTTGTTGCGTGGCTTGGTGGTAAACGATACTGGATAACTAGTATGAAGGTGGAATCATCTAGAAATGGAATTGAAGGTTATGGGCAAGGTACAGGAACACAGTAGAGGAAATTCATTAGTCTGAGTAGTTCTAAATTATAAGTAATTGGGATTTGATGATGCTGGGATTCAAAGCTGAAAGTTGTGGGGACTATATCAAGTTCTTAATTGTACATACACATGGGTTGACAAAGAAGAATTTGTCCTTGTGCAATTATGTTATTTTTGTATCATTTTTGTGATGGGATTTGTCATGGATTTATTGCTTTATGATAATTATGTTATCATTTTGCTCTATGATGCTGACTGAAGAATTTATTTTTTTCATTTATGGTGCGGATTGGGTGTCCTCGCTGTTTTCTTCTTTAGCCCATACCCATTACTATATTTTAATGAATTAGTGTACAAGTATAAACTAACGAAAATAAGGTGCTTGCTTTTTCTGTGGTTTCCAAACAGGCTGATGGACTTCTAGCTGAATTAACCCTCTCTTCTTGCTATGACTATATTGAACAAACTTGCGATTTTGTACTGAAGCATCTTTCAGTTATTCAGAAACAGAGGTATGCACGACTCTATTGTCATTGCTACAAAGCAATATATTTTACTCATGACCATTAAAAATCCAATATGAAACATATGATAGAGAAGATAATAGATAGCTCTTGTATAATTATTCATGTACTAAAACATGTAATCATAAGATTGATGGGTAAATTTTAAATTTATATTGACCACTACCTGGCTGCTCTGCTCTCCTCACAGGGAATGCCCCGAGGAATGTAGGGAGGCTGTCTCATCTCTGATGTTTGCTGCAGCAAGATTCTCTGATTTGCCTGAGTTACGTGACCTTAGGCAAATGTTTCAAGAGAGATATGGGAATTCCCTTGAATACTTTGCTAATAAAGAGGTGATTGTCTGTCTGCTTACTCTTTCAGTTAATAATAAATTAACAATGGTGTCTACAACTAACCAGCCTGATTACTTAATGATAGTTTGTTGAGAAGTTATCCTCAAAGCCAGCTAAAAGGGAGAATAAAGTTCAGTTGATGCGAGATATAGCCTCAGAGTTCTCAATAAGTTGGGATTCAGTGGCGTTTGAACAGAGAATGTCAAATCCATCTGCATCTGTTAAGGTATGACCCTCTAATTTTCTCTTATAAAATACAAAACATCCCTCTGAGGAAAAAAAAAAGCAGATCATGGGATACAGAAAGGTCAAGAATTTCTCATTTATCCTGAAAAAGGCATTGTTCTCTCTTGTTTTCTCTGCATTCTGTCTTCGGATTTTATAGGGTGCTATTCAAGTTCTCCTTAGTTGTACTTATTGGCAACTTCTGCTCTGCAGGGACAGAATAAAAATTACGGGTCTTTCCATGTACCTGTTGATAATGACAGATTAGTAAACGCAAAAGATGCTGCCCAAAATCATAAATTTGCTCACAAGGAAAGGATTGAACTTCCTCCCAAGTATGATCGCTGCTCACATGATGGCAAGGAGGGTTATGTCTCTAAAAGGTCTGAGATAGATCTTCATTCTAGAAGGGATGTCACTGAGAATGGGCATGCATCACTCAATGGCACAAAAGAAACTGTTGGTATGAATGGTGACGGTGTTAGTTCTTTCCGAGGAAGGCAGGAAATCACTGTTGAAAGGCATGGACCGTGGATTCAGAAGGAAGAAGCTACTCCAAGGAAAGTTAGATTAGGCAGTTCATCTCACAGAAAAGGACAGGAATTCACCGATGATGGATCCAAGATACAGAATGGTAGGGAGAATATATTCCCCAAAAGAGTTGCGGATGTTGTACCTGTTGGGTATTCAGAATTTGATCGTAATATTGCAGGATTGCCGTTAAAGAGCGATAGAAGGGATGCCCAGTTTGCTGGTAGTAAGTATGGCGGCCAGGATAATACTGCAAATTCATCAGGGAATGGACAGGCTAAAGAAGTGGAAAAATTGAGGCCTTACTACAATAACGCCATCCCTCCGCCTTATGTCAAACCAAATAGTAAGCCAAAGGATGACAAGTATAGAGCCAATCTAGGATCTTCACATGCTGATTTTGGTAGTGATCAGTCTAATAGTACTGGTAATAGGTCTGAGAGGGTCCAATTAGGTGATCACTCAGACAATGAGAGGCATGTTGGGTTGGTGAGAACGAATGGGCATGTTCATGAGAAAGATCATCACCGTCAGGATTATGTAACAGGCAATCCCTTGCCAAAACCGAAATCAGTCAGGAGGAGGCACTCAAGATCCCGATCCAATCATGATGATGTTGGCAACTCAGAAGATACAGCAGTTCTTGCAAGAAAATCAAGGAGCAGCAAGAGAAGGGACGATTCAAGGCGTGGGCTGCAGATCTTATTTGGTGACGAACGGGATGAGAAAGATGAAGAAGAAAGGGTAATAGACAGACTCTTGATGCATTACAGCAAGAAACCAACTTTTGAACTAGAAAAGCTGAGAAGAAAGTCTAAAAGTCGACGGCCACTGCATGAAGGCACTGATGCGGGTGAATCTCCACAACACGCAAGTAGAAACAGGCCGCACGAGGAACCAGACATGGCTGCTGTACCTTTACGATCAGCTTCCCTTCCTCGCGAACAACCAGCTCCATCAGAGGCAAAGAAAGTATTTGCTCGCGCTGCTTCATTCCAACCCGATAGATCAAACCCAGCCCGGCACGTGCATCCCAAATTACCCGACTACGATGATTTGGCCGCTCGGTTCGCATCCCTAAAAGGGGGGAGGTAAGAGCACTTGGAATCACCATCTTCCGTTATTAACTTGATTGTGCCATTTCCCTTGACATCGATTTTACTCAATAATCAGACCAGTCCTGCTCGAGCACGACTAATACACATATCATTGCACCGATATATAGCTATACATCAAATGATATTTGATTCTACATGTTGATAGATAGAAGTTTGAGGATTGGTTGCTAATTGCTATATCGTTAACGATTGTACTAGAGTTCCACTATTAACGATGAGCTTGTTTGACTATTAATCAAATCTTTCTTGTGCCATTTCTATTACTACTGCTACTTTCTTATCTTCATGAACTTAAATTTTCAGTATTAGATTAGTGAGTTATAGAACAAGTATGCTAGGGCAAATCTAGGGCAATGCTAGGGCTGAGAGTGTGTAAATGACCAAAATGACCTCCATTGTGGAATGTCAGATAAAACCAACTAAAAGCCTTACATTCCCTAGACCCAAGATTCTCTTCCTATCTCTCCTTTCCTTGTCTGAGGTAAAGGACTGTTTCCCGCCAAAATCCTTCCCATATAATCATTCTCAGTCCCACAAGCTCTCACCATTGTTGTGGTGGGAGAGAAGGAGAGAACAATGGAGGGATCTTCCAAGGTGATCATGGGAGCTACATTGGTCATGGCCGTGTGCCTCGCCATTGTCGTTGGTCTGGTTTTCGTCTTACTAGCCGAGCTCTACTGCTCCCTTTTGCTCCGCCGCCGCCGTCTCCGACTCACAACCACCACCACCGCCGCCACAACTGACACCGCCGCACAGTCCCCGGATCCATCACCTGCTCAACTCAGCAGCTTCTACGCACAAGGAGTTCTCGCCGCCCCGAGAAGCTTCCTCTTCCCTAAGCAGAGCAATGTAGAAGAAACAGAGGAGCACCATTCCCAGCATTACCACCACCACCACCAAGTTCTTGAAGTCCAAATTGATCAAGAATCAAAGACAAGCCCCCCGAGCCCCTCTTCGCCGCAGCCCGTCCATGAACTGCACGGAGCAAGCTCCGGTGACGGTGCTGATGATCACAAGGCTCCTGATCGCGCTGAGCATTTAGTGTACATATCGAATCCCATCTACGAAAACGACGGGACTCCATTCCAAACCCCGGACACCTCCCCGTCCCGCCTAGAATCCGGCAGCTCCTCCGGCGACGATGACGACGAGAAGTCCCCAAAGACCCCTCCGTTGAGCCCAATGAAGAAGCTTCCCGCACAGGCGTGCTCTGTTTCTCTCAGAGATGCAAGTTCCTTAGGCACCTCCAGCAGCGACTCCAAACATGACCGGTCATCGTCTTCTTCAGGCACGCCGTGCACATCTCCATCATGGTAATGGCAGAAACAGAGTGTTGAGCTTTGACTTGGAATTATTGTGAATATAGTAATGGGAAGTAGAAGAAGACAAGTAGTGGTGTAGGTTTATTGATGGCTCGTGCATCTAAGGGCACGCCTGTGCTAAACAATATTGGAGATTGTTGCAGAGCAGCTTTATTGTATCGAGTAGGTTGCATGGGTGTTTATGGAGAGAGACCTCATTTTTCATTTTTCTGTGTTTGTGTTTGTACTTTCTTGTTTGCTTTTGGGGCTGTGAAGAAGATGCATGTGACCTCTGATATATTATTTATGGACGAGACAAAAGATTAAAACATTACTAAAATCAGAATTGATAAATAAACAAGGACGATACTTGTTGGTTTTTTATTAGCCAAAGAAGCTTCACTTTCCTGCAGTGTCCAGTAATTGGTTAAAGCTACAGTGGTGACAGGTCTAAAAGAAAAAAAGAAGAAGAAGAAGATAAGATAATAAATATTATACTCACACCAAAAATAAAATTGCTTAATTTTATTTTTTTTTTCATTTTATTTATTTCAGAGTTTTGTACCCTGGTAACGAGAGGTTGGATAGTAAAATAGAGTATCATGATAACTTATAGTAAACAAAATAATTAATATATGAAAAAAAAGAAAAAAAAAAAACTGCTGTTTTCTACCTACAGGGTAAAGTAATTTTGAGCATTTTCCATTTCAATGTTAGTATAGGACTTGTCGGGAGGAGAGGAGGCAAACATAGTTTTGGAAAATTGTTATTTATATGCGTTTCGAGGGATGATATATGCTTCGAATATACCCATTCCAATTAGTTTTCAGAGCGGAGCGACTTGCTGGAATCATAATTGTAGTGATTTGTTGTTATGTTATTTACGTATCTGACCATACCCAAATTAATAAGTTCTAGTAATGCAAACTTCTCTATACAGCATTAACATCCATTTTCAGTTCCATGATCATTTCAAAACATGAGGAAGTGTCACAGAGTTTTTGTAATGGAAATTCAGAATCTATATACAAACAAATAGTACTCATGAGAGTTTTTATGTATAGCACAAGATCTTCACTTCCTTCTCACTGAGCTATAATATCCTTACAAATAGCAGAAAACCTGTTACAGAATAGAAGAAAAGGATCATAAACTTGTGATTTTAGAATATATATTCAGATAGTGTTAATGTATTAACACTGAAGATGAGAAACGACTCGTACGCGAATCAGCTTGAGCAACAAAATCGTCTTTCTCTTCTTTGATTCGATCTGTTATGCAATTTCATTCCAGCAGGACGAGTAGGTGCAGCTTTTGCCAATCTTATTGCTGGAGATCAAAAAAAGGTCAGAAATGGAGGTGGAGGTTGGTACCAATTTGTGTAATATATCCTTTTGTGCTGAGAAAAAAATAAGTGACAGAACAATTACCAATATCATAGAAGAGTTCATTGACATTTTGAGCAGTTTTCGCAGATGTTTCGAGAAAAGCCAAGCCATTTTCTTTAGCATATTGCTCGGCGTCCTGCAACAAAGATTGAAGATTTTGCTTGAACACGTACAATTACAAAAACTAACCAAAGCAATATTTGATTGTGAATACCTCATTTTGTACTTTTCTCTTCTCTTCCAAGTCAGCTTTGTTTGCCACCAAGAACATCACCAAATTTGGATTTCCTGATACAGTACCATGAAAAGTAATTAGGACAAGAATAAATGCAAATTTACATAAATAATTGTCATTTCAATCTCTGTAATTTGCATAACTATGGTTCTGCTCAAAATTCAAACATTCAGAACTAACAAACTTATAAACTGTTGAAAAGTAAAATGCTTCATGTATATGTGAAAATAGCAAAGCATATTTCATGAATGTTTGTTATCTACCTTGTCTTTGCAATTCTTGAACCCACTTCTTGGCTCTTTCAAATGACTCCTGAAGTGAAAACATGTTTTATCCAGTCAGGTGGATCACAATAGAAAAGTATTGTACTCATATACCAATTATTCAAGAAAATTGAGTATTCACAAACAAGTTCTCCACCAACATGGAACAATCTGTTAAACATCGATCGGGATATACAGAGAGAAACACGACTCGATTCGACAGTTAGCAATATAATATACTCATTGATATGACTAGATGACCTATGTTCAGCAATGTTAAGGCCAAATAAATGTGTTACAATCAAAACCAATGTATGAAAACCAACACTCATAGTTATAAAGTAACTACATATTACTACATTCAACAAGACAATACAAATTAAACAAGCAAAATGTTTCCAATGCATGTGAGTATCAAAAGGGCTATAGTTAGCTACCATGCTTGTAATGTCATACACCACAACAGCAGCAGCTGCACCGCGATAGTACATGGGAGCCAAACTATGGTATCGTTCCTGTCCCGCTGTGTCCCATATATCAAATTTTACAGTAGCTTCGTTTATCGACAAAACCTGAGTGAAGAAGGCTGCCCCAATTGTTGATTCCTGCAGCTTAGACTTATGTTAGAGGCATGCAACTCACCCGACATGTGTGAAAGCAAGTTAAAACAGAATAGTAACAACGATTGTGATGATGGTATAGCGAACCTGGAAATCGAAAAATTGGCCTTTGACAAATCTCAGTATTAAACTTGTTTTCCCGGTTCCCATGTCCCCAAGAATTACCTGGAAATTGCACATTACCGCCAAAGATTAGAACACTTTTATATGTAAAATTGCAATGCATAGTATACAAGGTGAAAGAGAAGCCGATAATTTTCTTCTCTCGACTAATTCTAATCCATGGTACGCAGATATAACAAATGTGCTGTAAGTGTTTTCTATGGCATTACTACTAATAAGTTGGTTACACATCAACCTCGCCTACAATTGAACCACGAATTGGGAAACAATTTAGCCTCCAGCACAAGACAGTAGCAAGTTTCTGAACACAAGACACTTAAATCTACAAATGCAATACCGAATTGGGAATCTCAACAAGCAATCAAAGCAACAAAAGGATGCTCAATAAATATAATTTATCTTCCCAGAGACATAATATGAAGTTGAAAATGGTTATGCAACATTACTAATGAACTAGAATATGAACAACCCCTTTCAGTAATTTCATCAAACAGGTAGAGTGCAAGGAAACAAATCAAACAATACACATCAAAGTCGAATTGTGCCCGCACAATCAATAAACCCATAAACAGCTTTCCTCTAAACTGATCAATAAACTCAACGAATCCTCCAATTTTTCACTTCTGATTGAATCAAAACTATTGAAAAAAAAAGAGTTAAACATACCCACCAGCTTGGATTGAATGTTCTTTTTGCTCACTCTCGCCATTTTCCCAATCGATCCAAATCCACCCACGAAGAGCCTTCAGATTAAAGTTCAAAAAAGAATTGCAGAAAAGAGAGATTGAACTTATCAGCTGAAAGCGAAACCGAAACCGAAACCAGAGCTAAGCAATAAGTACAATTAGGATTACAAAATACAAATAATAAATAAACTAGTAAATCCTAGCTATCTAATAAATAATGGAACATCTTAACAGCTATTTCCAGAGTACAAACTGAATTTTCCATGGAATCTTATAAGGATTGGCGGTGTTTGGATACAGAGAAAATGGTAGTGGAGATAGTGATTTTTCGAGACGAGAATGGTAGTTTGGTTGGGTCAAGTGAATGGTAGTTGGTGGTTGACTGTTAAGTTAGTTGCTTTTCTTAGTTCTGTTGATCTCCGATTCCTTGAATCGCACTGTTTCGGTTCCTTTTATCGGAATATCGGACAAAGTCGGTGGAATTCAATATTCTACGGTGTCGTTTTTGTTTCTATACGTTATCTGGTGCATCTGGGTCCCACTAATCCGACATATTCCTCCATTTTCTTTTAAAAATCAAAATAAATAAAAATTTATTGTTTTAGATGGAATAGGTTAATAAATAAATAAATAAATACATTAGATGAGACACAATTAGTTAATTAATATTATTACATTAGATGAGTTCAATCTTAATGTTAATTAATATAACATATTATAATTGAGCTGAGGTGGATGAGATAGGAAACAAAGCGGGTCAGTACCCTCCCAAAACATCATGTAACGTTTGTCGATTATTTAAATATTATCATTAGTGACTATACTATTTGAGGAGAGTTTTATTTTTCAAGAAATTCAAATTATATGATAATTTATCACTTTTCTTTGTTTCTTTAAGGTTTTATTGTTTTAGAAATGTATGCCATAGTAATTTGGATATGGAGATGCATTATTATCAAGATTAGGTACAACAATATGGTGGGAAATAGCTAAGTCTTTTTTTTCTATTATTAAGGGAAGATAGACAAAGTGGTATTATGACAAATGTTTAAACAAAACGGACAATTTTTTTTTATAATTTTTTAATGGTATTTTGAGAGTCTAATTGGGAATAATTGTAAAAGGAATCTAGGTAGCTTTAATTTCATCTTATCCCTTATATATTAGTATAGTTCTTTAGAGATGGACACTCCAACAACCACTCGGTGCATATTTTTGCGTATCAATCTCATTATATGATATGAGTTCCATATAATATCAATTAGCAATCAAACACCACTAAGCGCGTGAGTCAACTGGTCAACTGAAAATGAGTTGTTTCAGTTTAACCTGAGATTTCGAGTTCGATTATAAAAAAAATGCAGTTGCGTTAAAATTGGTAGGAAGAACTTTGCAGCACTTATAGTCATACCCGGCTCGAATGAGAATTAGTCTGAGTATAGTAAAACGGTTTAAAGGTGTCAACCGCGAGTTTGCTGGCCCGTTCAGAAAGTAGGTGGGGTTTAGGATGATGCTCCATTTGACAAGTGAGAAATATTGTTACTTTGAGAGAGAGAGAGAGAGAGGAGTATAAGCCAATTTTTTTGAATTTGGACGGGTCGCTTAGATTTCACAAATTTATTAGGTGATATATATAAAATAATGAATATAAGCCATAATTTTTTTGGCTTAGGCTAAGCTAAGTTAAGAGAAGATGACATCTCATTTGATTTAACTCATATCCACCTCCAATAAATTTGTGGAAACAAAACGACCCGCTGGATTCTTATTTTTAATGAGGTGTCACGTTCTCATTAGCGGCTTAGCCTAAATCAAATAGATTCACTAGGTACAGTCACGTGCTTACATACTACATATATAATTGAGTTGATTAACTACATTACGTAGGATTCATTTTAGAAAATAAAATAACTAACCATCAAAATCACATCTTCTCATTAATGTTACTCTCCATGAGCCATGATGTTTCATTATAGCTAGTAGTATAGTACACTATATATATATATGGATGAGAGTAGTGGTGGACCAAATTGTGAAGCTATAGAATTGATGATGACTATACACAAATAGCAACACATGAAATTAATTTCACTGATCCAATATCTTCGACATATAGAAGATTTTGGTTGGATTGTAACTTGATTTCGATTCGGTGTTTGTTTTGTTTCAATTCAATTATAAGTAATATATAAGAGAATCTACTACGTGCACAAAACTCCATATATATATTTATAAAAACCCACATGAAACTATTCAGTACTCATATGCAACCACACACACACCTCAGTACCTCACCATGTGCTATTGTGCTCCTTTTTTTCTTCTATTTTTGTCTTTTTAATCAAAACTTATTTTTTTACAACACACGCAAAGACTTTACTCGTGTCCAGTGGTCTAAATCAAATTTTAGATAAAAAAAAAAAAACGAGCTTTTGTTCTTTATTTGAACAATTACCCGTCAATGAAATAAGAGGATAAACAAGACAGTAATCGTGCATACAAACATATTTACGTAGTTTGACAATTTGTCTATATATATATTATTGTAAATTTTCTAGAATTCCATCACAATTGAGATCAAACTACTTTGATTTTTCTATAATTTTAACGCAAAGTGATATCAAAGTACTCCATCGTTATTTGTGTTTTTTATTCTCTTAATTGTTAAAATCATATTAGATCGACAAATTTCATGAGCATGACATAATACAATCGATAGAGATTCAATCCAAAAATTTAAACAAATTAAAATATTTCTCTTTAATCTACAAAAATGACTCACCTTCCAATAAAAATGGTCATACCTTGGACTCACTTGGCCATGGATGTATAATTCATTTGGATTGTTGTGGCACATATGGACAAATTATGGGAAGAAAATAAAGAAGAATTGAAAGGAAACGGAACCACTAGATTGGAATTGCCACTTCTGACCTCACACTCAATTAACAAGAAGATAACATGATCTCATTTTAATGTATACATATATATATATATATAT
>JAYMTH010003321.1:0-11078 GCA_036897465.1 Pelargonium australe | reverse complement strand
ATATTTTTAATTATTTTATATTAGAGAGCAACAATTATAAAACAATAAATAGTACAGTAATTGAAAAACGAACAAAACTAATATTATAAAACACATATTCAAATTCAAATATAAAACATAATAAAAGTCGTGCTATACTATCCGTAAACAAAACATCTAATCAAAATGCACTAAGACTCATCATGATCTGGAGAAGGAAGAAGCAGATGCTACGGGTAGTTGCGCTCGAGGCAATTGAGGAACTGCTTCAAGGGACGGAGGCGCTCACGAATAACTCTATCGCGCTCGTCAAGTATGTCCATCACATCATGTCGGGTGATGCGCTCTGAATATGGTGGTCGTAGACCATCGACCCCTGGATCACGAATGGAGGGCGATGCCTGCATGTCTAGACGAACGACATTATCTGGAGGAGGAAGCAAATCCTGCTGCAAGTAGCGGTGGAGGCGACTGAAGGACTGCTCCAAGGGACGGAGGGTCTCAGAAGAAACTCTATCATGCTCGTCAAGTATGTACATCACTTCCTGTCGGGTGATGCGCTCTGAATATAGTGGTCGTACACCGTCGGCCCCTGGATCACGACTGGATGGCGATGCCTGCCTGTCTAGACTAACGACATTATATCAAATATTTGGGACCAAATATAGATAGGGATACAAAGTATATTACAATTCTTGAAACCAAATATTCGAACAACCGACATTATATCAAAGCTGTCTCTCTATTATGTAGAACGACACTCATTTAAAAAGTAATGTGGATCATAATTTATCAACTTATTTCAAACTGAACACGGACAATATCCGAGACAAACAGAATGTACACATTCTACAGATAAAATATTTTTAAACAAGATGATAAAACTCAAAACTAACAGTCTAACAAAAGAGAATCATTGACCTGAGAAGAGAGTGCTGAAACCAAAGCAAATTTAAATTCATTATCGGTAAGACTTCTCATACCTGATTGACTATTCAATTCCCCATCAACTTGTAGCTTCTCCTTTATCTTCTGTTCAGTTCGAAGAGCCTCCATAGTTAGTTTTGCATCATTATCAAGGGTATTCGCCATTCTCAGAGCTCTTGTACTTGCAGAGGAAAAATCACCAAGACCCGACTGCAGCGAAAATGAAAACAGTATGACGAGAAGAATACGTGTGTGAATAAGAAGAGAACAAGCTTGTAATCAGACAAACAAAACCAGTACTAACCGAACATAAAGAATAACTTAAAACATTAGACAGAGAGTTTAATGACCTCTACAATAGTTCAATCTCTTCGATTCACTTTCTCACATAAAGCACAATGTAACAGGCCCGCAAATAATGGAGGCTAGGATGTGTACACATTCAGCTAAAGCAGAGAACTACACACACACATAACATGTGCACCTATACTAAAGTAAGAGATTAGTAAGATGTAGCTAATTTAGCATAACTATAGAACACTTGGAAACATCCATTTTAACGTAGATGAATCAAACCCAATGTAGATGAATTAAAACCTTCAATCAACTGAATCTAAATCAAATTATTCAATGGAGTCTACGAAAGTGTGAGCACCTATCATCACTGACAGCTTAGACCTAAATAGAGTAGCAACAGGAAAATGACCAGCTTGTGAGATTTATGCCCAGCATTACAGTGATTAATTACCTCTACTCAAACACATTCCAAAAGCTTGGAAAAAATTATTGGTTCATCTTTTCTCATTCTAAAAGAACCCTAATTTAATGTGAAAAATCCAAACATCAAGGCCAATTACAAATATGAAACACCAATCCCTGTTGAAGGCAACAAAATTATATATAAAAAATTAAGAATTAAAATAACAGGGAGCATAATCAATGTACTTTGCTTGCAATTGAAGCGCTCAGAGAAACACCATTTACAAAAACAAAAACAAAAAATCTAAAAAAGAGAGGCAGCAACAAACGGAACAGATAGTCGTAATCAAAATTCAAAGGGACTAAATAACAAATAATCGTTAACCTAATTGATGTCGGCATCGCCGAAATCGTTAGCCCAAAACTCCATACAAGTGTTAAATGACACAAAAATGACTTGAAACTAACCTTGGGCCGGCCGGAATCGGAGATCGGAGGCTCAATATGCGTAGGCGCCGAGAGAAAAGGAGGTAGGGTTCAGCGAAATGTAGAAGAAGGAGGCGCGCTCGGTTTTATGTCTTCATTGTCTTCAGTCATCGACGGATCAGCGACGGAGTGTCCGTCGCAGACTGTAACCCTAAAATGACTGTTCAGCCAATTTGATGTATTGGTTCTGTGACGGGTATAAGGCGACGGGTTTTGCGTAGCTGAATTTTCGTGGGAAAAAATATGGCGCCAACGCCTTTAATTTACTACCGTTACGTGACTTATTTGCGAAGGAAAACCCCGTAGCTAATTTCGTAGCTGAACCCTATTTTTATTAATGTTATGGACTCAAAGAGAAAGATAAGGTGCACAAGACTTTTTCAGTCTTATGTCAAATCTTAGGGCTCAACCTTGTTCAAGCGGTGTAAACTACCAAGTTCGAGTATGGTAGAAGCAAAGGAAATTTTCGGTGGAGGGATAGAATGCATAGCAACCAGTGAGTTAACGAAATTTGCATGATTGGAAAAAGAATCACGATGTCGTATGAAAAAAAAGATGTGTGAAATCATAAGGTTGCTTATACCAAGCTCAATAGGGTCGATGGGTTTTTTCACTTTTCTCTTAGTATTACACTAAATATGTTCCATATAAATTATAAAGAATGAACATTTACGGGGATAAAGTGTCTTAAGCTAATCGTCAAAATAAACTTGTATGATTGATGAAATAGTAAATATATAATATTAACTAATTTCATCTTTAACACTATATACAAAAACTTAGAAAATGCAACATAAAATCTTCATGGAACGAATGACTGCCTCTAGGGTTAGGGTTTCAACTACAGAAGCGGAGGGTGCGGAGTCTGCGGAGGAAGCGGATCTTCTCCGCCGGTCGACGAAGAAAGCAAAAGCTGCTGACATGGAGGACTCAATCATGGTTGAGACTGAGGGAACTGATGGACAGAGAAGCGAACCAGTCATAGCAGAAGTCATGGCCACGGATGGACAACAAAATCCGCCTATGACGGAACCGATGCAAGAAACAGAGGGGGACCAATCTGAGGAGTCAGAACACAGTGAGGGGCTCTTTTTTCGAGACAAATTGCTCCAATTCCAAAGAAAAAAGGAGGCACACTTAAGGCAATTCAGAGAAAGGTTCCCGGTGGAGGACCCAATCGAACACTATACCAAAGATGGTTTGTCGCCATTAAGATTTTCGAAGCGAAGGCAACAACAGCTTGGGATAGCATGGGAAGATTGCTTGATCGTCAAGCTACTAGGATGCACGCTTGGACTACGAACAATGGTAGAACGAACAACTCGTTTGTGGAACCCTAAAGGTGAATACGACCTAATTTCGTTGGCGAATGGATATTATGTAGCTCGCTTCCAGCACTTTGAAGACTACAAACACGTTATGGAAGAGGGACCATGGATGGTGTTTGGCTATTACCTTACTGTCAGGCCATGGGTGGCAGGATTCAGGCCGGAAGCAGATAATATCCTTAAAACTCTAGTATGGATTCGTTTTCCGGGGTTATCGCTTCATTATTTTGATGAAGATGTGTTGTTGGAAGCGGCAGCAGTGGTTGGTAGGCCGCTTAGAGTGGACATGAACACAAAGTTGGCAACACGTGGACATTATGCAAGGGCTTGTGTAGAGGTCGATTTATCAAAACCCTTGATACCGAGTGTGTGGTGGGATGACTACTGACAACCTGTAGCTTACGAGGGACTCCACCTCATATGTTTTGCTTGCGGACGCGCTGGACACAAAAATAATAGTTGCAATTATGCGAAGCCTCCAGTGAGCACCCCACCCTCCGATGTTCATACTCCCGCGAACTCTCAAGGAGGGTCATGACAACTCGTAATAGCTGATAACAATCCAACACTGTCACAAACAATCCATTAGTTCTCTCCAATTCAATATACTGGTTTTCCTAGGGTTAGAATATTCTTGCTTCATTTTTCTCTAACGGTTTCCGCCACTCCATTCAAAGGCAATGACTAATTTTGAAACCTTTTTTTTTACTTACTTTTGTCTAAAACTAAGCCTATTGAGAACTTTGAAGTAAAATGAAACGGTCGAGATAGTACATGTATATTTTTTGGAACTTTATCCTAAAATTAATTCAGCTACAAAATAGTTGAATCAACATGTATAGTCTGAACAACACAAAACAAAAAGAATATTGGTTACAGTTCATGTCATCAGCTACATAAATTTCTCACAAGGAATGAGAATTACAGAATTTATGTGAGAAACCGAGTCTGTGATCCATTAGTTCTCTCCCATTCCAGATCCTGATATTTTTCTTTGTAGTAAATTCATCATACTGGTCTTCCAAATCAGTGAAGAGCCTGAATATTCTTTCTTCATCTTTCTCCCAAATGTTCTTCACATCCTAAATTCCAAAAACTCCACATATAGCTCCTAATCTTTAAGTTGGGATCATGATATCATTCTTGGAAGTAAAAGCATCAGTATAGTGTGTTTCAAAAGTAGATAAGAGCCACAACTCTTGCTTCATCTTTCTCAATACTCTTGACATCCTAAACTTCAAGAACTCCATCATTCCTGAAAATAGTCTTGACTTCTCCAATATCAAGCTCCTCCGGTACTCGAGAACCCATGTGTTAGGGTCTAATTGCACCACCGAGGCGCTCCAGCTTCTGTGAACCCATGAAGTGTTCGCTTTTCGGATCGAATACCCAACCTTTCCATCAGCCCACTATTAACCAGAAAATGAACAATACCACAACAAATTAGCTGAGAAAATAATGAGTAACGTTCGTAAAGATAAGCTGTACTCAGATTCCCCAAGGACACATTGGACTATGAGAATTCCAAAATAAAGCAAATTATGAAAATGAAATGTGATTTTCAGATTGATACTAATCACATGTTCATCTTACAAGGGAAAGATTTGACGTTTGAGCAATTACCTCTGTGACTCGGCCTGTTAAAATTGTAAAAGATGGAGAAGAAAACCCAGTTGTGAGCAATCCAGCAGTTTGCAAAGGCCATCCCCAAATCCTGACCTCCTCCATTGCCGATTTGTACAATGTACAATGTGAAATCAGGAGTAAACCATTCTGCAATACATTGACACTCATTAGCAAAACCAAATGTCAAATAAAGCCACTTTCTTCCATTTTGAAGAAGATGATCTCAATATCAGATAAAGGGGTTTTTCTTTTCTTTCCAATTGGGTTTCATGGCATCAAGAAGATGGTCTCAATGTTAAATGGACCTATGTTTTTTCCAATTGGGTTTTCATGATATCAAGAAAATGATCTAATTGTCAACTAAAGTTTTTCTTTTTTTTCAACTAAGTTTTATGATTTGAAGAAGATGATATTAATGGGTAGTGCAATACCTGATCAATTTTCCATTTAGAATCAGCAAAGCTGCAATTTGAGACCTTTCTGTGATCAACACCATAGCTTTGTAGCTCACGCTGCAAGAAACTCAACCTGCCATTCAAATCTAGGGCAGCTCCAGAATTTCGCCCAATTTTTCTCACAATACCCATTGACAACACTGGTCTCGAGAAACCAGAAACCAGCCAGAAAACCCCAAATGTTAGGACCAAAAACAAGATCAGAACAAGAATCGCTCTAAAGAACATACCCCCGAACCCAAAAGAGCCAAAACACCGATCACCCATCTCCTCCGTCTCCTCCTGCAAATTCAAATTCATTCTTGCGGTTGATTTCAAGAGCGGAGAGTTGAGAATCTTACAAGGGTTGGATGTGGGTGTGGACATGAGCGATGGGTCGAACGAGACCGGAGTCTGCTCTATATGGGTTCTGGTAGCAGAAAGCTTGGTGAGGGAGCTTTTCTGGAAGCTGGTGGGCATGAGATCAAGAGTGGCGTTGATACTCGCCAAGCAGATTTCACACTCGCAATTGGCGTCTTTTCGGCATCCAGGATAGTAGCAGCTATCTGCTCGGCTCTCGGACTGGTCTCCTTCCATGGAAGCGGAGCTTGATTTCTCAGAGGACGATGAAGACGAAGCTAAATGAAAGACCTTTTTCATGGCTTCTTTGGTAGCTACCCACAATTAATTATCACCTCACATTTGTTTATTTTGTAACGATCGACTTGCAGTCACGTGTATTGTTCGATATTTCAGATTTGAAAATTTGAATTCCCAACGGTCTTGTCAAGTGGACGTACGTGCGTGGTGGTTTTACTGAAATAGCCCTTCCTTGTCTAAGATTTACGAATTTGCATTTTACCAAAATTCTTATAACTTTTATCCTAGATTTTCTTTGACTTTAGGATTTGGGATATCATGTTTAAAATAGATCATTTTTAACAAGCATTGTGTTCTTAAATACAAGCCTAATGACAGGTGCTAAGCCGATATATTTGAATTGACACGTCAACAAAATTTCATTTAACATTACATTTAGCATGTCAATTGTCATAATTGGTGATAGACACTGAAGCAAATCAAGAAGATGAAAAAAATCTGAGAAGACAATATTAGTTAACTAATGTACATTTCTCTCTTAACAACAATATTTGTTTGACAAATTAGTAGTCTTACCTTATTATAGATTTTTACAAACATAAAACCGTACTATTTCGGAACATAACACATACCAATTTGACTTTTAACGTAATAAAAGAAAAGGAAAAGATTGAAGTCAAAAGTCATACATAGTTTCAGTCTATTTTCTGACTACTTACAACATGTTTTTTGACATTCAACTGGCTAGCATATTAAGAGATCAATCAAGCATCAGCTTCATGAAGGCGCCTCCTCTGCCTCCGCTGAGACCTTTTAGATTTGCGACTTAGTTTTTTGGGTGATGTGCTTGAGGTACTATTATTAGCATTTGCATTCGCAGTAGCATCCTTCGTTGCTGTTGAACCAAAAACATAATCAAGAGGGTCTTCCACAAGACTCATGCTAGGGCTTACCTGCAAGATAAAATCTATCATATGAACGGAAACCCGGTATACATGAGCTACTGGAGAGCAATTGTAACCTATTAAGAATATTGAAACAATGATAGTCTATGTTGAGGTAGAAGATGCATGAACTGATAATAAGCATAACAGTAATATCATTGTGATTGAGATTATGAGTCCCTAATAATGCTAGTTCCGTCCATGTTTAACAATTCAGGCTTCAGAGGCATTAACATGATACAATAGATCCTCCCTGTTCAAGATCATTTGATACATGTTCGCAGTAATTCTTCAACTGCAGTACACCCTCAAGTAACAATATCGCCAAGCCATCACAAGTGTAGCAAATACCAAAGATCAGACGTTGAGTTAATATGACCTAATCCTGAGAGACTAAGAAAAACAGGATAACTGCTCAGCGGCATCAACTCAATCACAGCCAGGGGATCTGGCAGGAGACACAGTTCGCCCAGGCAATACCCTAGTTATAAAACTGTGAACCAAATTAGCTCTACATCTAAATTTGTTATTTATTTTCCTAATTATTTGGATTTCCATCATTAATTCTGAAGTAAAGTCTACTGAAACTGTAAGGATTCACATAAATATCATTAAGCTAAAAAAGATGGATTTGAATACTAACAGAAGATTCCTTGGAATGTAGACCCGTCTGTTCGTGGCCAAATTTCTTATGTGAAACCTTGTGGTTTTCTTCGTTGGACCCGCTGTTGGAACCATTGTACTGATCACCATAGGCATCATCAGAATTACTATTTTGCCTTATTTGGCTAGTGACAAAAGTATCATCAAAGAAATTCCGACGGCGCCACCTCAATTTTGGCAGGTCTGAGTTTGAATCATCAAAAACTCTCTCAGAGTAGAAGTACCTAGTGATAATCTTCATAGCCTTTGACTGTTCGTTCATACGACGAGCTGACAATATCCTGTAATATGGAAAACAATTATGAATCTTTATCAAATTAAGAGAAAAACAAGAATGGGAGAATTCATTAAAGCATACTTGAATGATTGTACCGCTACCACTATCACTCATATAACATAAACAGGGGGCATCCAGTAACAGGATAAAAGAGAACGAAAGATGCTAGATTTATAAGACATATCATGTTGTGATTCGCTCAAGTCATCAATAAAACTTTGATGTGTCATGTTTCATTTATTAGCACATCATTTTGTAAAATTTGGGACATAGCATTTCTCGAAGAGAAAATACTGTCAAATGCCAGGCTAACAATATGCAAATACAT
Organism: Pelargonium australe; assembly: GCA_036897465.1. Lineage (NCBI taxonomy): Eukaryota > Viridiplantae > Streptophyta > Magnoliopsida > Geraniales > Geraniaceae > Pelargonium > Pelargonium australe. Next base: position 2,787 of record JAYMTH010003321.1, on the reverse strand, counting down.
GTTTTCTCCTGTATGAGAATACAGTGTGTAGTGTGTACACACACACACACACACACAAACAAAAAAAAAAACAAAAAAAAGCACACACGAAATCCTAAAAAAAACTTCATGCACAGTTTCTTTAGTAGTTGTGCATGCACCATGAGTAAATAGATGAGATGATATGATACATGGTAAATGCCTATATAACAGCTCTGCAACAGATAGTGCCATCACATAAAACCATGTTTCATGTTGATGTAGGACAACGCTGGAACTAGAAGAGACTGGGGAGAAGCAGAGAGGAGAAAGAGAGATTAAGAGAAGAGGGGCGAGGAAAGAGCAACAAGAGAGAATTAGAAGGGAAAGGAGATACAGAAAGAGGAGAAAAAAGATGAAAGGAGGAATAGAGTTAGGACAAGAGAAAGAAGAGAGGGGAGCAGATTCTTTATTCCATCAAAATTGTAGATTTTGTCTGCCTTTTCTTAGTTCTGACATTTCCAGCCATCTTCTAACCGGAGGTTGCTGATCAACCAAAACCCATGAGGTCACAGGCGTGGCTACCCCACCCAGGAGGATTCTTGGCTAGGGTTGCCACAGGCGTGACCTTCATGACATAGACATGGCAACCCTAACCAAGAAGAGCTCTTGGTTAGAGTAGTCAAGAGCGTGGCCCCAAGGTCACGGGCGCGGGCCCCTAGCCCAGACCCTTCTTGGAATATGATGAGCCCTCTTCAGCCCAAGCCTTGTTTTAGTTGGGTTATGCCTCACCCCTGAGTTGCTTCACCTTACCCGGGGAGCTTGGGCGTGTCATCCTTGAGCCTTTGACTATTCAACTCTTGATCACGTGGCTTTTAGGTACACATGTTAATCTGATGTCCAATATTTTATGTATCATCAAGAAGAAATAAAAGGAAAATAGACCACCATTAATTAAAGTATTTGAAGAACATTGGTGCCAAATCAAGATGTACCAACCAAATTGTAGCTAGCTAAACTACAATTTGGAACACTTAAAACAGTTATATATTATCGAAGATGTGTGGATGGATGTGTTGATGTAACATTCATGATGCATCTAGCTTTTCCACTTTTTAGGAGTTATCTAAATATTCAAGTAGTAAAAAGAAGAAAGAATAAGAGTTCTTTTCATCCCTAAATTTCAGCCATAATGCATCCAACATAGAAACACAGAGAACTTTTAGTGACAAATATTCCCCACACTTGATTATGCCTAAGCCTAAAAGTCAAGGAAACAAAAACAAATAAATAAAAGATCCAAGATAATAAATATTTTAGCGATGATTAGAGTCATAGAGAGAGAGAGAGAGAGAGAGAGAGAGAGTTCAAAAAATCATATTGGGCTTCAGAGGTCAAACCAAATGATTATTGGATGACTTTATGTTACAACTTTTGATACAGCTAGTTAACTAGGCTACTAATGGCACTGACTAGAAAGTTCTCCTTAAACTTAATTCACCTTAACATAAATTTATTTTCAACTTACTCTGAAAACATAATATCAACTATCAAGTATTCTCAATATAATTTTATACATAGCCAAAAGCTCATAAATTAACTACTATCTAAACATATAAATCTTGCCACTTGTAGTACTACATAATTTGTTCTTTATCTATTATTTTCAAATGCAATTAAGAACCACAATAATCCAACCTGATTTAGCTAGTTTCACTGACTAGTAACCATGGTTTGTAAAAGAGTAGCCATCAGAAAACATTAATATTCTCAAGCTTAGTAAAAGACCAGCCAACTTTCACTACAAAGTTGCAACTGAGGCAAGGATCCAGTAAACATTATCTTTTCCAGCATATTATAAAATCAACATAAGTTCTCGATAATGTTGTGACTGAAGCAAGGAGACCTACATATTTGCATACTCTGTCTGAATCCGACTTCCATCCAATGAAAGAATCTTTTCAGCACATGATTCTAAGGACTTATGACGACCCCACAATCCACCGAAATAACCAAATCCTGCAAAAAGTTAGTTTTCAAAGACAGGCAATACAAAAATGTCTTGTGATGACAATATTCGTACATTATTACAATTAAATGAAAATCCATACATGCACCGAGTAAATCCATATGTGGAGAGAGAGAGAGAGAGAGAGAGAGAGAGAGAGCTATCTAACCTAATGCCAGGCTGGTCCTGAGAACTCTATTTTTAAGCCTTGATGATGCTGCTAGAAGGGAGGCATTAGTAAAAAAAAAAGTGTAACAAAAGGATGATGTAATTTAAAGTACAGGATAAAGACACCATTCTTATATCAGAGAGGAATTGAAGTCATCAGAAAATATATTCGGCAATACAAGTTGTGGGACTTACGCGGACCAGACCAAAAAAACTCATGCGTTCTTATTTAGTAACTTTTTTATCGGCTGTAGCCTGCCTCACTAACTATCAATACACATTAGAACTGACAAAAGTAACCGGATAAGAACACATGCATTTTTTGGTCCAATCAGTTTAGGCCCGCAACCCGAATTAACAAGGTATACCACAAATATATAGCAAAACAAAAATAAAAATAGTAAAAACCATCAATACGATAATGAGAAAAAAGGAACACTAAATATACTATAAGTTCACTTATAATTGATCTTTGGAAAAAACTATCATCTAAACCATAGAAAATAGGAAAAAGGTTCATTTTAGTCCCTGACCTATCCAAATCGTGCCGTTTTAGTCCCTCACCTTTAAAACGTGTCGGTGCAGTCCAAAGGTTAGACGATAGTGCCATTTTAGTCCAAAGGTTCTCCAAATGAGCCCTGTAAGGACATTCC
>JAYMTH010003320.1:0-11079 GCA_036897465.1 Pelargonium australe | reverse complement strand
TGGTCCAAACCAAAGATATGAAAGACCTATACTAATTAGTCTTGAATGACAATTTTACCTGGACCAATGCATTCCTTATGCTTCAACAACAATCTGCAGACCACCTCCATTTTCACCATCATCTCAAACACATTTGCAGAAAATAAACTCAAAGCCCAAAAAAGAAAAATAATTCCATCCAGCTAAAGCACTAATTGTATTTATCATAACTAATTGTTGAAGGCGGTAAAATAAGTCCACATTGGATAAAGGGTAAATTACAAATACACTCCATAGACTAGTCACATGAAACAAAGTCACCTAAAACAATTTTTGAAAACATATGACCCCCATAAACTTGCTAAAACCTGTTCTATCAGTTAGTTTGGACAGAAAATGTCACTTAACACAGCATGTGTCTGGGACATGATGCATATTTTTTTAAATCCCCAAAATACCCTTCTCCTTATATACCTAAGAATCATTCTTTATGCATCAACCATTTTGTTGCCTGAAACATCAAAGTGTTTGTAGTTTCCGGAAACACATGCAGTTTCCAGCGAGAATATATATTCAGGCGAGATCATCATGAACAAAATTTCTGGTGATTTTAATTCAATGATTATGAAAAATAACAAATTCAAGAAATAAAATACAAAATAAAAATCCAAAATTACAAAACTCATCCTGTAAACAAAATTTTAAATTACAGATACATAGAAATTTGAGTTATAATTCAAACAATTTAAATTCCAATTTCATCAAAAATTCCAAAAAAAAAAAAAAAAAAACCCTCAGATAGACAAATATGAACATGAAGAATGGCTTTAGGGAGAGAACAAAAAAACTCAAACCGCCTTTGCTGGTCGGAGATCTGAGCTCACCTCTTTTTCAATCTCACGCATGAAAAGAAGTAACCCAGATCTGACTTTATGAAGTTGCAGTGGTGGTTGAGAAGCGACTGGTGTTGGAGATCTCGTTTACACCTGTCATGATCTGGCATTTAGCTGTCACCTGTCGGAAACAGAGGCCAACAACTGCTGCTGCTGCTACAATGGCTCTCTATTGGTCGGCAGCCGACCCAAATATTGCAGATACCCAGAAATTCTGAAGCAGCTTCGAGGAGTTGAGTCGAATTGTCCATGAACAAGGCTATTATTTGCAGAGATTGAAGAAGACAAAGAAAGTAATCAAAACAGTTGAGTTTCACATAAACATGTTATCTTGCAAAGGGGATCCAGTGGATTCAATTGAGAGAAGACATGCATGCATATCTCTCTCCTTGAGAGAGTGGGTATGCAGCTTTGATGGAGTAGAGTTTGATAAATATGATAAATTGCTTCCAGTTCTTCTCTTTCCTGGATGGCATGTTTGGTTCTTATACTTCTGCACACTTGAATTGAGTTTTCTTGCTATCAACAAAAGGGAAATTGAGCCTATAAAAAACAAAAACAAAAACAAAAACAGAAGGGAAATTGATATATCTTCTTATGGAATGAACATCCACTCTATGTATGTTTCCTTGGAGCAAATTAGCTGATGAATTGAACTGCATTCTTGTGTAATATTATGAAGTCTAATCAGATGAGGCTGTCACTATTTGTGATGTTTGTCTACTGTCAGATACAAGCAGGCATTAAGTTCCTTTCTAAAGACAGCTTGTTTATACCATAAAGTACTTTTCTTTTGATTTTGACAAGATTTATCATGGAGATTGCAAAAAGAAAATATGTAAAAAGTGTACCGTGGACCCAATTAAACTGCATTGCTTGGTGAAATGTGAATAATGTAGCCTGTAATGCTAATATCTATTTGAAAGAATATCAAACAGAACACATATATCCTGCCATTTCAGTACGTCTTTTGGTTCTTGACAGATTGCTTGTATATTGGCTGTTATATGCAGATTTTGCTTTGCAGGCATATAAATGCTATGTTTGCAACTGGAGCTTTCATTATTCCAACATCACTTTACTTTCTACTCAAGGTTAGCATAGATGGTTCTAATTCCATGTCAGTGTGCTTTGATTTTAAAAACCTTATGGATGGTTCTCCATTTTTGTGGCTTTTATGTCAGTCCACTAATTTTTATGATTATTAGCTGCTCCTTCCGATAATCTGGAGTTTGCTAAATTTCTACCGTTCATATTTTTTATCAATTTATGTGAAGCATCTTACTTAGTCCTGAAGCAAGATAACAGGGAAGACATTTAAGTTGATTCTATTGTTTGTATAATATAGGTCATCTATGCATTGTTAATTGTCATTTGTTTGTGCTTGCAGAAATTTGTTGTCAAACCTTATTATCTTAAAAGAGAAAAACAGAAGGCGTTAGAGAATATAGAAAGAACTTCTGCTCAGGTATGAATCACCCATGTGTCCAAAGGCACATTGCCAATTTCAAATATATATTATCAGTTTTGTCATGCATGGATTGTAGCCCTATGCATAAATGCATACACATGCGTGTATCTACAGACCATTACAATTTTATATTGTTATTTCTACTTAGAAATCGTCCATATGTTGGATTGAAATATCTTTTGTAAATTTATATAATTCTCTGCCTGCAGTGAATGACTGTCAGAGATTCATGTAAAGTGGTGTTCCTTCCACAAAATCTATCTAGCACATTACTGACAGTGGCATTATCTACTAGTAGTGTAAATAAACATAGTGAGACACTAAATAGTGCCTTATACCATCAATAACAGATTCGACGATGGTGAAGTTTAGATTATCTAATACATCATAAGCAGGAACCATCACAATCTGCAAACTGATTTGGCTCTTGTTTTTGGAGGGCACAAAAATCTCTCTAAACCTTGTCTCGTACAAGTTTCTCTCTGTAGCTTCCTAGAAAATATTTGAGATTTTAATTATTATTTTTCTCCTTATTTTGTTTAGGTTCGAGAGGCAAAGACTGCAGCAGAGAAAGCTCAGCAATTACTACAAACTGTGGCAAATAGGAAAAGAAATAGACAACTAGAAACAGGTGGACTGGTTATTACTAAAGCAGTCTATGGAGATCTTAATGCATTAAAGAAAGACGATAAATCAAGACAAACAAATGACGAATTAGTCTCACCAATTATCGACGTTACATTACCTCTAAATTTCTTGGTCAATGATTCCGGTACACTCAAGGTGGGTTTCTTGTAATTCCTCTGTTATGTTACTTACTAACCTTTTTGTTTGGGGAGAGGACACAAGGTTGGATACATTTAGGATATTTTGTCTTTATGTCAATTCATGATTAGTACATGCACAAATTGGATTCAAATTTCAAAATAATATCAATATAGCATGCATGGTTCCTACTTTGCTAACCCATAACAAGATGCATTGTGCATGAGCATGTTGACCTCCTTTACTTTATTATGCATCGAGAAATGTTATAAAAGATTTGGAATACATGTTCACTGCTAGCATAGTTCTTATGAGGAGGATTAGTAGTTTCTTCTAAGGGTAATTTCACTGACTGTCAGTCCGTAATGCAGCTTCACCAGGGAGTAAAGAAATCAGGCATTATGGGCTTCTGTGATCCTTGTCCTGGGCAACCTAAGCAACTACATGTAGAGTACACTTACAGCGGCAAGAGATATGAGGTATGAATCTCTTGCTGCAGTTATATATCCTATACAGAATCAGCTTGATAAGATGACAAATCTTAAACTTGTTAATTTGAAACTCAATTCAGGTGGTTGTTGATGACTGTGATGAGTTGATACTACCCCAGGAAGTACACAGAATTTGAATACTCATTCCTTGTAGATGTATTTTGTGCAAGACCTCGGTTTACCAGTTGCGATTTTGCATGTTTTACGAGCCGATTGAGGTATCTCAGTCAGATAATTCCTCCTAATCATGTATACTCCATTCATTTTTTCTTCCCTTGGCATGTTGTATCTATTAAGCACATTTAGAAATTCATTAGGCTTTATTTATGATGTATGTTTTATAGTAATAAAATGAAAATCCACTCTCTGTTTTCTGTTTTTCTTAGCTCTCTTCTTTATTCTAGCTGTCTTGAGTTTTGGAGTGATGAGCATTCCAACAATAGAACTTGTCTTCTAAATCAAATGCTTGAGTACAAGAGATATAGCTAAGGTTCAAATCCATTAGCTCTGGGCTTGAGTTTACTTCTTATCGATTATGCGTACCTAAAGGAGAGAACGCTATAATTTGAAACTCAATGCTTGTGGAGGTCCTACGTTATTTATGCAACTAAACAAGTTTTTCAACTTTCCAACTTTCTGGAAACAGTTTTATGGAAAATTAGAGAAATACTTCATAACTAAACATGCCCTAAATAGCTCCAGATGACTAGCCACATAAGTAAATAACATTACAACAGAAAGTGATCGCTGGCAGAATCACCACATTTCGTAAATAACATTACAACAGAAAATGATTGCCGGCAGAATCACACCGGCATAAATTGAGTGAAGGCAAATATTACGAGAAACAATGTTTGAAGATGACTTCGCCACTGGATGGATCAAAGGAAGCTTCCATTACTGCTGATGAACAACTGCTTGCTTCTCTGATTCCAACAGTCACAGGCTTGCCTAGAAGCTTCACTCCTTGTTTCCGATGTCTCTGATCTGAACCCATATTGCCACACAATGTTAAAAGCATGCTGATCAATTTGTTCGATTTGTCTACAGTTAATAGCTCATAGATAGTAGTAGAGTAAATCACAAAACAATACCTGGCCCAGTATGCAATACAATGTTACTCTCAATATCCATCACCCAATCAATCCACAGAGCGAATCCATGGCAGACCCCAAACTCAGTAAATTCAACCTGCAGGACACATTATTTTCAGTAAAGAAATATCAAAATGAAGGCAAAGAATGCACAGTGTAGTATGATTGTTTTGCTGTTATTGGCAGGATGTAAGCCTAAGATCCTTAGAAAACCCACACAAGCTCATCAACTAGTTCACCGGCAAAAGCATGACTTCACAACTTGAAGCTTGATTTCAATACAAAGTAGAATACATGAAATGACAAACAATGTGAAGTTATGCTAGCATTCAAGTTCATAAAATTAAGTTTTAGTCTACCACGGTAGTATGTTGTTTTAGACCATGATGTCTAATATTGGTAAATATGCAGTATCATACTTGTGTGCTCTGCAACTATGGCTCACACTAACAAAACAGTTCTCCAAACGTATTTCTGGGTCTACATGTGATTTTAGATTTGCAACTAGTATACAATAAATGACTTTATCCCCTGACCACACAATATGGAAACAGAAGGCACACTGACACTGCACACCAGATTATCAGTTCCCGACAAGCATGTTCAAAGATTCAGACGCTTAGATTCAGACACTTTGTTTACTAAGTGAACAGAGTATACCTTCACTTTTCCATGACATGGGTTTATTGGTTTCGAGAAGTCAAACTCCATGATAGTAAATGTCTCACTCAGTTCCTGAACATTTTAAACAATGAGAAGATATCATATCACTGTTACAAGAATCTTATTCCACATTGGAGCTCATCACACTTCCAGATTAATAATTGATACATTAATTACCTTTATCTCCCCACACTGCCAGATAAAAAAAGGCAGACAAGGACCCTCTTGCAGTGCAGGGGCATCACATGCCCCTAAGGTGGTATTTACAACTGAATGATCAAAGCCCTCAATCTTGCTAAGGCGGCGACGACTATTCCAAAGATCCTGTATAAAAAGTGTAATAAATACCAAAATATAGTGGTCCATACGAAAATAGTCACGGATGAAATGTAAGGAAAAGAATGTGTGTGTGTGTGTGTGTGTGTGTGTGTGGGTGGGTAGGGGGTGAAAAAAATACTTACAGGAAGAGACATGGCACAACCCTTCAGTATTCCTTTGTAAGGCATTATCAAAGCATCTTTGGAAAGGACAGGGTCAAGCATTGTCCGCTCCTTCCTTATACCACCCAAAAATAGAGTTAGATTAGTCTCTCATAATGTACATATCAAAGCAAAGTGATTAAAAGCAACAAAGGCTAGAATACCAAGAATTCAGGAGCAAATGATATATCAACTAGCTCCAAAAGCCTCATTTGAATAATTCATTATTACAATGCGAGGGAACTTTAACTAAGCATACACAAATGCAACTACTATATTTACCAAAATCGCAGGTTCTGCCAGGGTAGCATTCCATCAGTTCCATAATAGAAGGGTTCTGCAACCAGCAGGTCAATCTACAAATAGAACAAAGAACATGAAGCCGTCAAAATATAGTTTATAATATAGAGGCTTCAACTTGGTGTGCCCATTTTACGTAAAACTGTTTAAGGCAAGGGGAAACTATCATGGTGATCAGTAATTAGGTCAAGCGCAACAATGAGATTTCTAAAATTGCATGTAGCAAAGAAACTGATTAAGATACAAATTCTGGCATTCCAAAAGTGGAGGAATTTCAAAACGTGTGAAAGGAAATTGCCTTCTTTTCATGTGTATCATCAAAACTTAAGTATGTTTTCCTCTTTGCAGGAACTTCAACACGATCCATTGAGAAACCATTTGCAACAGCAACAGCTTGCAAATATTGGGCACCCTTTTCTCTTAGGCCTGGAAACAATGATATAACATGTGATGTCTTTGAAAGATGTGCAGCCAGAATTGTTAAGAACACACTATCATCTGCCACAACACATAATGATGGAGCTCTTCCTCGCAACTGCAAACATCACAACTCATTACAAGAAGTAAGAATACTAACACTAAAAGACAACAAAACAAGAGGCAAGCCAAAGCAAATAAAAAAAACTGTGTATTACACATTACATCAAAATTGATGATAAGTCTTAGATACATTTTTCCTGAAGGGCTCTAATAATTGTCAACACGTTTAAGAAATGCTAAAGTAAAATAATATAATCAAAAGAAGAAAGAAAACCAACAGCTGAAGGCAATGAATTGCTAGTAACTCCCAATAGATTTACAAAGAGTCAAGCCAACTATCAAACTAGATGTATATAAAACTTCAATATCCATAAAGATTAATTACATGAGAATGTTTTTGTTTAAATAAGAGGGAAAAAACTTACAGCATTTCTTAACGCTGCTAGCATGGAAAGCCTCCATTCACTGTCTCCATATATTGCAATTCTTTCCGGTGATAGCAAGAGCTGGACATTTCCAGTTCCGTTGCCATACTGCCCAACCTCAAGCCCTGGACCTTGACTCATCAGATGATATGACATGCTAATGTCAGAATGAACTGCGTGCAGTTGAACGCCTTGACCCTTGTATATGGGCATGCCTTCCCCTGGAATGAACCAAACACACTGCTTCCAGTGGTCACACCAATCACTAGCCCCTAGAGAAACATCAAAGCAGCAACATTATTAACATTCTTGCATAGGACACAAGAAATGATCTTCATCTATTTAATCTTCAGGATATGTACATTGAAGCCCTTAGGTGTACCCATGCATCAAAGATTCTTTAGGATGCCTTGGAAGTAACAAAGAAGAATATCTGTAATTCAATCTCTGATGGTTAATACGCTATACAACTTAACAACTTTCTATTAATCATATATTTGCTAGAAAAGTTGGCAATGTCACTGCCAATATAGTTCTAGAAAGAGAAAATCATAGATGCCAATAAACTGAAACATATTTGGGGGGGAAGAAGTTATTCAACCTTTTATTTTTGAAGTAAAACCATTTTTATTAATTTTCAATACATTTAATCTTTGAGTTGCTTGACTTGCTCCTAAGAATGCAAAAGTGTGTGATCATTGCAAAACACAGAATACAGTGCATCTACTGACTATTAACAAAATGGACTCTGTATTCACCATTGTTAAATGGAAAACTTATCCATCTAGGAGCAGTGGAATAAAATATTGTCCCTTCACGATCAAGTTGAAGTACCCACCTGAACACACAGCCAAAAACACTTGAAGCCTGAAGGCATGATAAGAAAAAGAATCATGACACCAATTAACAATAGCACAAACATAATTACCATGAAATTATAGCATGAACTCTGCCATCATTAGTTGCCTTTATGTGCAACTGAGTTTCTCCGTGACTGTCTGGCCGTTTCCAAAAGTCAAATTCAAAAATTTCGAAGGGTTCTGACAGCTGAATGGATCTTAACATGCTTAGGTATTAAACCACTAGTTCTTTTTCCAGTGAAGTTTGTCAAAAAGTAATTTATGTGATTACCAGTTTTATTTGATCTGTCATTGCATCACAGTGCATGGCATGTTGCTGTGATTTAACACGTAAAATATTCTCCAACCCTGATGGAACAAGATGAATGCCATCTGATGCTTTTGCCTCATTGTTGGATATATCGTGTAGCTTCCACAAGAACGAGCTTTCAACCAGCTGAGTAAAGGAGAGGAGACAAGGAAAAGAAATCGGAACACTTGTTTGAGTTTTGAAATAATAAAATATTTTTCTTTCAAACAAGAGGGATGAGTGTTTGCTTTAATATTAGATAACTTGCAAGAGAAAGAGCAATACAATAGAAAGGTTCATTTAAGGCATCAAAAGCTGAGTAACAATGGTAACACTGACACGGTACTGGAAAAATACAACATATCAAGAACCTCCAGATATATGGGCAATTTTGCATATATTTGGCTGGCCCACATTCAAGTAATATGAGTATGGTCAACAAATAATATGAGTACTTTTTGGTTACTCCACATTTTTTGTATTCAAAGTACAGAGTTTTGATCAAAATATATAAGTAAAAACTTTTTGCAACCATAAAATAGGAAATTGGTGCGTTAAGACTTCTACATTTTAATGTCAGTTTTGGTATTGAATATGAAAACTGTGATTGTATTATTTTTGTTTTTAATTGGTTGTTAGCCACTAATGGTGATTTATTTGAAATTTTTAACATGCATACCTCAAGTTTGCATACATAATTATTTATTAGTAATTTTGAATTTGTATGCGTACGGCATTTGTACCTGTACCAAAGCATGAGAAAAGTAGTAGTGCCATCGTACTGGGTAAGAATGATTCATAGCAATACAGAAATGCATATGCATACTTGCATGTCAATTCAAGGAAATCAGAGAACTCCTACAGTATTTAGCATTTTCCGAAATATTATCTTTTATGATGTTTCAACATGAATACAGCATACCCAGTCACATCTATCCAATTGAACAAATATTGTTGCAGCTAAATATTTGAGGATATGAGCAAAACAGCCTCTAGAAGCTAACAGGACACTATGACATAAGATTATACATGCATCTAATTTGAAAAGGTAAAGAAACATACTAATATTATCTTATAAAAAGATGATGTGAACTACATTGTACAAAAATAAATTATTAGTGTGGACAAACACCTGGCCATAAGTGGTTGCTCGGTATGGCACTGTCTCCGGATTTTCCACCAATAACATGTCATGTGCATGTTGTAGAGATGGTATAAGCCCTTCCCCTAGTAACTCTGAATCCAGTATCTCACTGACCTGCACTTATAACGAAATGGCTTCTTAAATTCACAGGCAGTAGTCAAAACACAGTAGGGTACACTTGAAATCAAATTCACAAAATCCTTCGGTAATAATGAAAGTTCCCATTTTTTGTGAATCTCTCATTTAAAACACATGGAATTACAGCATTACAACTTGTGTAAAACAAGTATCAGTCTTTTCTAGTTATGTGTGATTCTAAAGATAAATGCAGCAAAAAACTAAAAGATAAGCTTGATATGCTAAATGAGGAAAACTCACAAGGACATCTGCCCGGGAAGGGATATCTTCCCCAACTTTGAGCTCGTCTGACCTCTTGTTTATGAGATTTATATTCTTTCCCATAGCATTGACATGAAGGACCTTACGCATCAACTTCACCATTGGAAGGTAAGACTCACAAGCCGTTACCATTCCTTTGGTGCTGGAAGATGCTGTCGACTCCGTGCGGCGCTCCATTGCTCTTGCAGCCATCATTGATAGCAAGCCAGTTCCAGCACTGCATAAGTTTATTGTAACTAACCAAAACTCATAATATCACAATAAACAAGCGAGTTTTCTTCCTGAAGCTATTGTTTTCCCCAGAATCAACAAGCAATTCTCATTTCTACTTTGTCATTATCTTCATTAGAAATGCAAAATGAGCAATGTGCGAAAATCATCTTGACTATAGAAATGCTAGATATATAAGTAGCTAATTCCAAAAACAAATGCTCCAATAAGAAATGCCAGTTAACAACGTGAAAATTGGCAAATATGTGTATAGTTAATTACTTAATTTACATAGAATTTGAAGGTACCCGATATCAAGAACATGGCAAGGTTTGGTAATTGTTTTGTCTATGGCTTCACGGAAGGCTCTGTTCCTGCAGGAGTCATTGAGCATGTCAAGGTACGAAGTGGTAGCAAGAATGGGTTGCTGGGAATATTCTGAAACTTCGTCGTCTTCTTCGATGACGACCCACTCCGAGTTGCCGGTGAGCGGGTCGAGCTTGAGCTGGAAGGACCGCTGAGCCGACCCGGTGCTCATGGTTCGAATGAATGTGGTTTTGAGGCACGCGAGTGAGTGAGGAGTCGAAGAAGTAATGGGCCAAAACAGGAAAGGGGTTAGGGTTTTGAGGGCTTTGCGGATCATGAGTCATGAAAGTGAGCAGTGGGGAGAGACAGTCATGGTGAGAGTGACGGCGACTGAGACCAGGCGGTAGGGCTGAGCAAAATGAAACCGGAATCGGTTGGACCGCTCAAAAGATCCGGAACCGGAACCAAAAATCATCCGCCCATGCAACCGTTGGATTCGCTTGGTCGAAATTTGGACCGTCCGCTCATTACTGGTGTGATCAACGGTCCTAATTTTCTCAACCCGCTAAAAAACCCGCCCGTCCGCTCATATTTTAACTTAGATGAGTCATATATATATTATCTTTCTACCCCACCAAAACCTTAATTTTCTAATCTTCTCTCGAGTCACCTTCAACTCTTCTAGATCTTTCACCTTTTTTTTTTCTCTCTCTCTCTCGCCACTTCACTTCTCATTCCCAAATCCACGATCTCTCTCTCCTCTGCTCTCTTCATCTCTCTTCTTTCTTCTTTTTTCTTCTCTAAGACTTTGACTATCTGTAAACCCTAACT